>JADRCD010226307.1:412-21524 GCA_019843815.1 Montemys delectorum
GATATTACTTCAATAGGAATATTTTGTTTGGATTTTGACTACTTGCAGCATGGAATATGATTTTATAATGCTTTTAGTCTTTTTTTAAAAGAGAAGAATTGATTATTGTATATTTATCAGCATAAAACTGGCACAAGGTTGTTTTACTTTATTAAATGTATAGAATTATATATATATAGATTTGTGAACATCTCACTATGTTATACTGTAAAAAGCAAATGTATGTTTAAAGTGGGATCTCCATCAGAAAAGAAACACAAAGATGTAGGTCATATTTCCAGGTGAAACTCTGGAAACACTTTGCAGAGGTGTTTTACATATCTCTGGGGCAAAGACTAAACAAACAAAAAACTAAACAATTTCAATTACATTTTCTTTAAAATATTGAATAGTTGATAATTTCTTAAGAGTATCAATTGTGAAAGGTCCTTTTCTATGTTCCACATTAATACCACTGTGTTCTTTAAAGCTAATGGACTTTATTGCTATTATGTTGATGACTTCTTTCTTCTCTCTTTTCCTCTCTTCTCCTCTCCTCTCCTCTCTTTTCTTCTCTTCTCTTTTTTACCATTAATGATGTCTAACTTTTCCCAATGAATGTGTCAATTACTTTTTTCTTTTCCTTTCCTTTTCTTTCCTTTTCTTTTCTTTTCTTTTCTTTTCTTTTCTTTTCTTTTCTTTTCTTTTCTTTTTTTCTTCAGAGTTTCTCTGTGTAGTCCTGGCTGTCCTGGAACTCACTCTGTAGGCCAGGCTGGCCTCAAACTCAGAAATCCTCCTGCCTCTGCCTCCCAAGTGCTGGGATTAAAGGCATGCACTACCACTGCCTAGCTCGAATGTCAATTTCATGCTGTTTGTTATTATAAAAATTGCCTTTTCCCATAAATTGGGCATTATACATAGATTTAAATTAGAAGATATTCTCATTTATATACAAACCTTAGCCAGATCTTTCGATAGGATCAGAGACCAGAATTATGGCTTCACTTTATCTTTCTACTTCATGTCATGTTTCTTATGAAATGCTGAATAATTTATATGTGTATTTAACATTTTTGTTGGGCAATATCCATAATTTTTGTTTTGTACACTATGTTACAACATAAGTAATTGCTTTGGATGGGATAGTGGAAGAAAAATGAGCCTCGGGAAGAAAAATCTAAATGTTTCTGGGAATCTTTAAATTATTTAAATTTAAAAATAGTGGCTTTGGTATTTGTCTTTGTTCCTCATTTCTGACTCATCCTAACTATATTAGCCATCAAGGCAAAAAAGCAAATGTTGTTGCTGTATAGAATAAGTATTGTTGTGAGTCAGCTATATGTTGGATAAAGGACTTTATAGTTATTACATTCATTATGTTAGAGTTATGAATGGAAACTCAAACAACTAATTAAAACACACTGGGATGTTCCTTATACAAGAGATTGATATTTTAAGAAGAGTTTAAATTAAGTCCAAACAAAGACAAATATATTTCCCTCACATGTATTAGTCATTGTTGAAAAGTGTTCATATTCAAAATTATATATAGCCAAATAATAAATTCATTTTTTTCAAGGGAGGATTTTTCTGTGTTTTCCAACTGTCCCTGTAGTCCCGAGTTGCCTTGAACTCAGAGATCTGCCTGTCTTTGATCCCTGCCTGCTACGATTAAATGAATATGACATCATACCAAGCTGTAGATTCTTTCCCTTTCTTCCTCTTTCTTTCTTTCTTTCTTTCTTTCTTTCTTTCTTTCTTTCTTTCTTTCTTTCTTTCTTTCTTTCTTCCTTCCTTCCTTCCTTTCTTTCTTTCTTTCTTTCTTTCTCTCTTTCTTTCTTCCTCCCTTTTTTCTTTCTTTTTATTTTTTTATTTTTGTGAGCTATAGATTCTTAAGCATAAAATACATCTTAGATAGTATTATTGATTTATTATTCATAAACATGAATAATAAAGTATGGTATACATGGCAAAATGGTAATATTTAGTAGACATGGATTTATATATTATATTTAGTGGCCATATGAATACCTACTATGTGTCAGAATGTTTTTAGTCTGGGAACATAAGATATAATCCATGGTTATTGATTTGGAAGTCTAGTGTAGTGGTGCACACTTTTAATCCTCACACCTGTGAGCCAGAGGCAGGAGTATCTCTGAGATCCAGGTCATCCTGTTTTACATAATGTGTTCCAGTGCAACCAGAACCACATAGAGAGCCCACATTTCAAAGAAACAAAACAAAACAAAAACCAAGACATAAACAACAACAAAAAGGATTCTTGCTTTGAACGTTGATGGTACTTAACCATTTAATCAGCATTTGCCTTTTGGAGAAATGGAAATGTAGCAAGTTTAAATTGTAGTAAAATATTTCCTTGGTGTCTGTCTTTGAATGCTGGATTCTTATGTAGCCTATCTTTCTTGCTCTCTTTTTGTCATGTACTTACTTTTCTGGGTTACTATTCTGTATGCAGTGTGACAGCTTAGATTGCACCATCCACAACTTTGGAAGGCAGGCATTTGTCGCTCTCCACGGTACTGAAAAATCAAAGAGAGTTGGTATTAAGTATTAAGTTACCTTAATACTTTGACCCAACTGATTATTGTCCAAACAAGAATTCAAAACAAAGAGGAAAGGTGTACCGAGGACAGTGAAGGTCACAATCAGACAGGTTTACACAAAATATTTATTTCTTAAAAACACCTTGCATTATATTCATTCAACAAAAAATTAATGTACAAAGACGCTGCATTGACTGAAACTACAATAACCTTTCAAATGGACAACTTCATTCGATTTTATACATCACAATATTTTTACCAATCTGTAACATTCATGGATGTTTGACATCTTTTTGATGATCATAAAAATCCCATTGTCTGAGAAGTAGTTGCCATGCTGTAAGCTATCTGTGTATAGTCACTGAGCAAATAACTACATAGAGCTTCCATCAAGGTTGTATCAACTTCCACTTTACTCTTTCACACATATTTATTGCTTAGCACATAGTAAATGTCTTATTTAAATTTCTATTTTTGTGATTAGACTTCATGACCAAGGCAACTTCTGGAGAGAGTGTGTATTTGGGTTTATGGTTTCAAATGGTTAGAGTCCATGAATATCATGGCAGGGAACATGGCAGCAGATAATCAGACATGGGAATGGACCAGTAGCTGAGAGCATATTTTGATCCACAAATACAAGACAGAGAAAATTAACTGAGAAAGACATTGGCTTTTGAAAATTCAAAGCCTATATTCCAGTGACACACCTCTTCCAACAAGGCTACATGTCCTATTTTTGCCTGAACAGTTCCACCAACTGGGAATCACATAGTAAAAATTTTGAGCAAATGTGAACCTGTCTTATTCAAACCACAGCAATAAGAATTATGTATTACTTACTGCAAGTAGGTAGGTAAGTAAGTAAGTAAGTAAGTAAGTAAGTATTAAAAGGCCCCAGAAAAGTCCACATAGAGCTGTGGTGCTTTGAATGAGATATTTCCTCATAGTCTTAGGCATCTAAATACGTGGTCCCCATTGGTGACACTCTTTTGATAGACTTAAGACATGTGGCCTTGATGGAGGAATGATGTCACCAGGCTTTGAGGTTTCAAAAGCCACACACCATTTCCAGGGTCCATTTTACAATGTAAAGCTCTTTGTTTCTCTTGATAATGACATTTCTGTTCTCATAGTCATACACTCTTACATTGTTAAAGTGTTACAACCTTTCCCCCAACTCCTTTATTCCTAATTATGTCCCAATATCTGGAAATACACTTAACTTACCCTTTACTTCCCATTTAAATAAGCTTTGGATATTCCCAAAATGTGTTACTACAGATGTGAAACCCACATTATTGGCTTTGGTCTATTTTCCAACTTAGTCACTGTCTTATTAAGGGTTTCATTGCTGTGAAAAGACACTATGACCACAGCAACTCTTAAAAAGGAAAACATTTAATTGGGTCTGGTTTACAATTTTGGAGGATTAGTTTATTATCATCATGATGGGAAGCATGGCAGCATGCAGGCTGATATGTGGCTAGAGAAGGAGCTGAAAGTTCTATATCTTGATCCAAAATCAGCAGAAGGAGAATGTGTGCCACACTGAGTATAGCTTGAGCATAGGAAACTTAAAAACCTGTCCCCAGAGGGACACACTTCCTTCAACAAGGCCACACCTCCTAATAGTGCCAATCCCCATGGGCCAAACATTCAAGCACACAAATCTATGGGAGCCATACTTATTCAAAGCACCACAGCCACCATACTTTATAGTTAATTAATTTTATAACACTGAACATTCCCATTATTCAAACAAATTTCTGTAATAGCTCTTTTTCATTTAAAATAAGCTTCTATATTTATATTTTAAAAGGCACACTATGAGTCTTTTATGCCTTTTAAACATTATTTAAACTTTGATGTTCAATCTGCTTGTGAGATAAGCAGCTGTTTTGCCATCTATTTTTATTTAACTGCCCTTAAAGGGGTTTTACAAATTGCTATAAAGCATTTGAATTCTTTATGTAGGTTTATCAACAGTGATGTAGTCTCAGTTTGTGTCATCATCCATTGTATAGATATCTCTGAACCGTCTGCAAAAGTATTATTATAAAGTGAACACCATTTTTTTTTTACTTTCAAATATTTCTTTATATATTAATTTAAAAATAGTTTTAAAAATTACTTGTAATCACGTGTACGGGTGTGTCTATGTGTACATATGTGCAGGTGGCCTAGAAAGCCAGAATCTTTACATGCTCTGGTGCGGCAGTTACAGGTGGTTGTAAGTACTGGAAACTTAACTCAGGTAAGCTGGAAGAGCAGTACATTCTTCCAATCACTGAGCCATCTCTCCAACCCCTTATTATTCATTTCTCAGCTATAACCTATTAAATATTAAACTATCCCATATTCAAAAAATAATAATGATTAATTGTAAATTGTAATAAATCAAAAATTTAAGCTATAGGTTGATATTTGCTCACCATTTGCTGCTTGTCCCAGATACATATTTTCCCCAGGCTAGTACCCAGATATGCTTTTTTCAATGGACTATTTTATTATTCTCTACTATGGGCTTTTTCTTTAACTTTAAAGTGGGTTTCATTACATTTGAAATTTTAAAAACTTTGAATTTGTCTTTGCTTACTCATGAGTGCATTCAGCTAGGCCTTTCTGGACTGGAACTTTAAATAAGTTATGCTAATAAGGCCGTTCCCTGCCCCAAGTTATGACCTTTGGCTATCACTTGTCTATTCTAACTTTGATCACTTGGTGGAATGTAATGCTCAGATTCATCCACTACAAGTAATTTTTATCCCCGGCTAATTATGAATCCACGTTAGCTTTAAAGGCTTCTCATCATCCTTTGCAATATTACTTTGCCGTGTCTTCCATCAAGACATAGACTGCTCAAACAGAAGCATGCCAGGAAGAAGCCAGGAAGAAGCCCTCCGTGACAAGTCAGAGAACTTGGGGGATATTGTGGATGTTTATTGTTTTAGTCCATTAAGACTTCAGATGATGTGTTATACAGCAAAAACTAATAATTTCTAGAAGACACAGTGGGGCTCCATAAATACCAGTTACATACATAACTTTTGCCAACTAGATTTATGAATCTTGCCCAAGTTAAGTATTACTACAAAGGTTGTGAAATGGTATTGCTTCTTTTTATAGCAATGACATATGTAAAGGTGGGGGCTATATGTCTCTCAAGGATACATATGAGTGGTAAGTTATTGTGCCTGCATTTGAACAGTAATCTTTTATTTGTTGGTCCATGGCATTTCTCAATGTGTCACAGAGGTAAACGGCTTGATCTCAGCATTGAACTCACAAGTGAGAATAATAAAGACAAATTCTTGAAACTCCCTGGTGCTATCAGTGTGACCTTGTATCCTATCACATATATTAAAGTGCCCTGGTTAAATGTTTCATAATTATTGATAATTTTTATATTGATACAGGTATTGCAATATTTATTGTCTTGGTTATCAACAGCTGGGTTGCAATCATCCTATTACCTCAGCTTCCCTAAGTAGCTGGAACTGCAAGCTGATGTTTATATTTATAGTAGCAGGATATGACAATGTGGAGGGAACATTTAGTGGTTACACTAATTTAGATCGATAATTAATTCATGAAAAGATGAAAAGCTACATCTCTAGAAATTGCTACTCCTGAGTATAATCAAGAACATCGTTGACACATTACATTATAATTAATAGTATCATATGTTTGCACAATATAGCTCTTAATATTTTTGAAGTAGCTGTCATATTCTCCCTTATTGCGCCAAATAAGTCATGCCTCATAAGACTACTGTAAGAACTTGTCTTTTTCACGTCTTTTTAAAAATAAGATTAAAAACTGAACAAAATCAAGGATCAAAGGAGCGAGTAAACAACTAAGCAGATTATTGAAATCAGCAACCCCAGGTTCCTGAATTACCCCCACATGGCAGTGAGGGGTATGTTCCCAGGGACTCTTTCAGATTCTATTACTTGAATATTGGAGTTGTGCCTTGTGCCAGACACTGTTCTAAAACGCTACATATAATTTAATACCGTTTAGAATGGCAGATCTCCTGTTACATTATATTACACATTAATTTAGCTATGTACACCTTTTGATACTTAGAGGTGTGGACGAAAATTCGTGTGTTTGCGCGTGGGCGGTCAGCTACACCTTCCTGAAGGAGAAACTCAAAGCCCCACTTTTTTCCTTACCCCCGCCCCCAAGATTACACCAGAGCACTCTCTCTGAGATAGGGTTCAATTACCGGTCTCAGGGGGGCGGGAGGGGAGGGAGGATTGAGTCCCTGGATCCTGTTAGGGAATCTAAACCTTAAAGGAGAAGAGGCCAAGTCTGTCTCTCTCTCTTCTGCTTCAGAGCCTAAGCCCCAAGTTACTGGATGCATATCTCTACCAAAGAGCTGACCGCCAGGGTGCGGTTTCTGGAACTTTCCCCGAGGGCAGTCCCCAGATCCTTGGTTCTCTTCTCCGAAGCTCGTTGGCGCAGGGGCAAGCACAGGGTATCGCAACTGTGCTTTGTGCCAAGGAGGGTGGGGGTGGGAGGTGGGGGTGGGAAGGGGGGTAGTGTAGGGGAGTCAGGGCTGGCGGCGATGTCCACACACTCTTTGGGATAGGAGGCGACCCCACAGTTGCTTTTGGGGGCCGTGCCTGCCAAGTATCGCGGGACTTGTGCGCCTCGCAGGAGCCGCGGCTCCGGGAGCAGCTGGAGCGCGCTCGGGTGCGCAGCGCCCCAGCCCGGGGAGGAGCGGGAGCCGGGCGGGAGGAGGACCCGGGTGCTGGTTACGTAAATGATCCTAGCCCAGTGACAGGCCTCCGGGCTGGGGCTGCGGGAGGGGGAGGGCCCGGCAGAGGGGGCGGGGGCCAAGTGACCAGGCGGTGGCGGCTCTGCCGAGGTGACAATGTGCTAGGAGCCCCGCTCCGTGTCTCCTGCGCCTCCTCGGCCTGGGCACCTCCTGGCAGCGCTCTTGGAGCCTCGCGGCCGCCTGCCGCGCTATGAGGGAGCATCTCCGGGGCTGGCCAAGGCCGGGCCCGCCTCGCTCTGCTCCCCGCGAAGTGTGAAGAGAGGCGCGGGCGGGAGCCCCGGCTGCGCGCGGCGGCGGCTCCAGGTGAGCGCGGCTCTCAGCCACTGGCCGGGCTGGATCCAAGCAGCATCCCGTGCGCGGAACGCCGAGCTCTCTCCGCGGGATCGACAGCCACCGTAGCAGGTCTCAGTCTTTCTCTGGCTCTCCTCTTCTCGGTGACGGTTTGGGACGGACCCCCTCTCGGACTGCAGGAGAGTCCGGCTGGGCGCCGCAAAGTCCCGCCCGGGAGTGACAGGGCGCAGAAGCCCAGCAGGGTAGGGGCAGGGGCGCGGGTGGATCTGGAGAGTCTGTCTCCCGGGACCTGGGAGCACGGCCGCCCGTGGCTGCGGGTGAGGCGGGAGGATGGAGAGGCGCAGAACTTTCTGCAGCCGCCCGGCCGCCCTCCTCTAGGCTTTTCCCGCTACCCTCAGAGCTGGGATGCGCTGGTCCCCATCCACGCCCTGGGGGCGCTCTCGGGTGCCTTAAGTGTCTTAGCGTCCCTTCCTAGGTAACTTTCTCTACCAGCTGCGGACCCCCCCCCCCCCCCGGGTGCCATGCTGTCAGTGCTACTACTCTTGACACTGGGCACGCTCTGGTTCTTGGATATTTTCCTCGACAGCTTGCTCTTTTTGACAGTGCCCCAGCCGCCTCGTGTATGTCTCTGTCTCTCTACTCAGTTTGTAGGTCTGATTTTTCTTTCAGGCTTTTGGTCCCCGTGCATATGCACCATCCTTGCGTCTGCTTCTCTTTCATTCTGTTTGCTCCGGTCTTTCTTGAGCTGTCACTGTGTCGCTAATGTACTGTTGTTTCTTTCGTTTGTCGCTCCTGCAACGTTTCCCTCTTTCTGCTTTTATGCCCCTGGTTGCCTGTCTCTTCCCCTGCTCCCAGTCTGCTAATCCATAGATGCTCTTGTTCTGGGAACTCCCAGATGCACAGACCTCCTTATTTTGCGCCTTTAGGAAGGCGGGAGTGAAGCAGCTTTCCTGCATCTGGGCTGCTTTGGAGCTGAATGGAAGGTTCAGGAGCCGGATTGGTGTCGCTCCAGCCTTCCCACCCAGGGTCCTAGGGCGCCGCGCTTTGGGAACCCAGTCCACGGAAGGAAGGAAGGTTTTGGTCTGACCAGCAAAAGCAGTGTGAGAGAGTGAGAGCCTTTTACCTGTCCTGTGCCTTGGACTGTGGTTAGTTGAATTTCCAGGTGGAGAATCTTCATTTCCATTTTACTGATAGCTAGGAGAGACGATTCAGTGGATGGACAAATAGATTCTTAGGGATTAAGACAAATGTCAAAAGGTGGATGCTCGCTTGAGGTAAAGGTGTTGCAATTGGGAAAGGAGCTCTGCCTCATCCATTTCACACTCAGCCTTTAGGAGATCAGTGTCCCCTGGAGACACTTGCGCCTCTCTCACCAGAGTAGCCTACAGATTTATTTGCAGGATTAAGGGTACTGGACCAGCCCTATGACATTTTTGGTTTCCTTGGGGTCGCCAGCTTTTGGTGAAATCTGTTGCTCAAAATTAATCAGCCTCTCTTTCTCTCTCTCCTTCTCTTCCTTTCTCTGACACACACACAGGCACACACACACACACACACACACACACACACTTTATTATTTTTGTTGTCGGTTTTTGTTGTTGTCGTTGTTGTTCATGCCCTCTAGTGTTAAAGAGCCCTGGTCTGATAATATTGAAAAGTAAGCGCACACCACTGGTCTTCTCCTTGAGCTTCTCTCTTCCTTTGTCGTACACATTCTTTCCATTTCCTCGTTGACTTTTGCAACTGCATTACTAATCTATTCTTTCCTGATCTGCAGTCTTCCTCTGCTGCAGAATTAGATTCTCATACTGAAACCCTCTTCCTTTGACTTCAGAGATAGGTGGATCTGGAGAATGCTCATTGCCTAAGGCAGGTTTTGAAGGTTTAAGAAAGGTGCATTTTTTTTTTCTTTTCTTGTTTGTTTGCCACAAACCAGGATTTCTCAACTCTTTTTTTATGTCCCTGACTACATTCAACTCCACTGAGAATTTGGCTGGCTGTTCTTGCATGATTAAACAAACGCTTTAAATAATTTTCTTTGTTGCCCATCCTATTTCAGGATGTATACTACTTGCTAATAAAGTGCATTTTTTATTAGACCAGCCTTACAGGAAAAGAAAAGAAGGGATTACAGGTTGTTGCCGGTGTAGATTAGTTCTGAAGCAGGAAGTCTAGAGTGGAAACGGTGCTCTCTGATATATAGACTCTAAGTGTGGGAATGCAAGCATTTAATGAAAACCTGTTGGTTAATGGATTAGAATGCAAGACATGTCAAGATTCCAAGAGGCCCAGGTATGCTAATGAACCTTCTTCCTAGCATCAAATTTACCCCTACCTCTCTGCTTTCTGTTTCTGTTAGTCTTCTATAAGGGAGGGTTGAGAATTAGGAGGGTGGATGTCGGGCAGAATTCTCTGCTTCTTTCTCACAATAGCAATGAGCACTTTTATCTCTCTCTGCAACACTTTTATTTGGCAGATACTGCGGAGAAGTTAGAGGCTCTGATGGTTGTCAAGTTCAACCTTCCTATCTGAAAGTAAAATAGGATGGGACTTTATGTTGGGTGAATATGTTCATTTTGCTCTTTAAAGGTGAAAGCTCATTTTTAATGTAAATAGCAGATATATCAGCTTAAAAATATTTGGGGGGCTATAAACTAATCTCAATGCTGAGTCACTTACCCTAAATAGCTTATAGATCCCTTACAGCTTCAAGGTGCCTATGAGAAGTGAGATGATACACACATATGAGGATCTGCCAGGCTGACAGGAATGTCCAGCTGTTCCAATCTTCTTTTGATGCCTTGCTAGTCACCACTTACAAAAGTATACCATGGATTTGTGCAGGGGCTTGTTTAAGCAATTGGGCCTTCTAACATCACTAGTGAATTACTTGATACTATTGCTTTGCCTTAATTTTGTACCTAAAAATAACATGGGTAATGAAAATGGAAATTCTGACACTGGTTGAGAAGTCTTCTAATTTCTTATTGATCTCCACATTTAACTGTTAAACTTAATGTGAATTCATGTCAGGTCAAGCAATGTTATCAGAATGAAATGCATTCCGTCTTGCAATGCTGGCTTTTACAAGTGATGGTTGCAGCAGTGTTTCTCTTCAGCATTCTTTTGTGACATGACTTATTTGGTACTGTGAGCTTATGAAACTGTGGGCATTGTAGGAAGAAGGTGAGAAGCAACATAAATGTTTTTAGGTTTTTTTTTTCTTCTTCTTTAAATTGGGCAAAAGCAGATAGTATTAAAAGAAACAAGTTGAGAGCACAACTCTACTAGAATGAAATCTCAGCATGTAAATAAGTGACAACCCTGTTTTTAATAGATCATCACTGTATTGATGGTTATAGACAGTTCCTTAGAACCCTGTGCTTTGATGGTTCACCTTGGTAGGTATAGTGCTCTAAGTTACACCTGTGATAGTAACACAATATTGGCTGTGACTTTCAGTGTATCACCTCTTGGGGTTGTGTGTCTATCAGTGGGGAAATGTAGACTTCTTAAATCTAATGGGATCTGGCAGGATCATTGATTCTGAGTGAGTGTGTGTGGCAACTTATCAAAGAATTTCAGCTAGGCTTTGTAGAACACCATGAAACAGGAAATTCATAAATATACGTACTGCATTGATTAGATAATTTCTTTGATGGCCATTCTTAAAGCAACACATTTTCCCTAACTAGATGTCACATCCATATCCCCTCCGCAACACCAAATATATGTTTGAGACCGTAAAATAAAGTTACATTTATGCCATTGTATAATTTGATAAACTGGCTTTGATAGATTAGATTCTATTTCCAGTTCTTATCTTAAGGTAGAACGATTAAAATCTTGTGATCCAGGTTTCTAAAGACTCTAGTTTTCCACTGTGAAATTGAATTCAAAACATCTTGGGAAATGTCTATATTAATTTAGTAATAGCTGGACATACGTTTGCAACAGATCTCCTAGAGCTGGGGTTAGAGGTGATTGTGAGATGCCTGATGTGGACGCTGGGAACTGGACTTGAGTTTTCTGCAAGGTCAGTAAGTGTTCTTAACATCTGAACCATCTCTAGGCCTTCAGACCTCCTTACTTCTTTATTTTTTAAAGAGGTGGGAGCTGTCCAAGGTATATGCCATTAGGATTTTAACATGCAAGAAAATTAATTGGGAGTTTTTCAGTTAAACTGCAATGCATGGTCCCTAAATCTTATTTATGCTCATGTAGAACATTCAAGGAAAAGTGTCATTAACCTGTTCATCAGCATGTTTTGAATATAATACAAGAGGCAAGCAGACACAGTAAACAGAATTTAAATCCAATCCTACAAATCAAAAACATCTAGATGATTGTAAATGTCAACCTAGCTGCTTGCCTTATATTAATTGCTTTGATTTTTATAAGCAATACATCTCTTTTTGCTATTAATAAAATGGATTTTTAACATAAGAAGATGATTATGTAGCTTCTTGTAGATCTGAAACATAATGACTGATTTAATTCCCTCTTAATGGCTTATTATATAATTAGTTTCATATAAAGAGGATGAGATTTATATGACTATCAAGAACAGAATCCTTAGTTCGAAGAAAGAAAATGAAAGCAACAAAACCACATGAAATACATCCATTCCACCTTAAAGGGGGGATTAAAAGTGGTAAATTGAATTATAACTGGTGACGTAACAGAAAATTATTGTATATATAGTTTGTATACCGAATATGGGGTTTTAGAATATTGAATCTTTATAACAGCCCCATAAGAATGGACAGACTACAAATTTCATAGCAAATATGTATTAGGGCTAAAAATGGCACCTGTTCTTCTTGTCTCACATTGACATTTTCATTAAGGAAAGTATAGTGTCAACTCCATGTGATCTCTTCTTTTGCATGGTAAGAATGATTTAAAAATTCCACTTATTTTCTAATCATTTTATAGTGCTGGACATTTTAACACTGGCCGAGATGAAAGAACTGAATTTTAAAGAATAGTTCTTCAAGTTGAGTATAGTTAGCTCCATCTACATTTTTTCCTATTACACTTTGCTCTTTTCTAATTTATGAACTTTAGTTAATGGATGAAAATTGGTCACAGGACGTTGTATTCTGTTGGATAACATTGTTCTTGGAATTTTTTCTCAGTCTGAACCACAGCCATATCCTGCTTCCTCTGGTACCCACATATGGAGGAGCAGCACAGCAGCCATAACTGTGATTCAGTGAGGCATGGCACCTCCAGCATCTTCCCTTTACTTTTTGCTTGTGATCCTGTGTAGTAAAGTGTGGACCTAGGGAGGATGCTAGCAGTTGATTTGTCTTCAGGTTCCCACACCCCTGCTTGCAGAGATGATTGGAGGATGGAAATGAGAAATTCCTTTGCTGTAGTTAACTGCAAGTCAATGTCACCAAGATGACGACTCAAAAGAGCATGTTGCCAAATATTTTTCCTCTGTCTTCCACATATACACTGTGACTCAAACTTTAGACATCAATTTTCTTCATTTTGACTTGTTAAGGGTAAAGAACGCCCATAAATAAGAAGCTCATATTTAATGGAAGCAACTGAGATGTAGCTTATTTTCCTGAAGTACTTCTAATGAATTTTTAAAATTACATTAGAACTTATTTATATTTATTTAAAAGGTTGTGAAAACCATGGTGGATTTCCTAAAGTATTGTTATTCAGTATTCTATTCTGATTGAATATCAACACTAATTTATAATTACACTTTATAAGAAAAAAAAATCCCTTACTTTTAATGAATCTTCTGGCTTTTATTTCTTTGACTTTTTGGCAGTTCATTTGCAAATGGGAATGTAGCCACTGACCACAGATCAGGTTTACTCCAAAGAATATAAGCTCGCCTCTGGTTTCCTTTTAAAGCCAACACTGTCCTTATTATTTCTCAGTGTTAGTTTTCTTTTCTCCCCAGAGCTTTTGCTTCCCTTTCTTTCCTTCTTCATGGCTCTCCCTACTTTTAAATTATCTTTCTTCTCTGCATTGTAACTCCTCATACAGCTGGAGGAATTTTAAACTGGCAATCTTCAGCATGTTACAAATCAAGTAAATACAAAGCAGCTTCTGTTCCTTTAATCATCTGGTCTGTGTAGGTACGAAACAGACCTGAGAGCTCTTGCATCTGGGTCATTTAACAGGAGGCTGGGGATGCTAAATTCACATCTCATTACCTTTTTCTACTTTTAGAACTCTGTGCCTGGGCCTTGTGGTCACTTGGCATTTGGCTGGCTCATGGCTCTAGAGGAATGCTGTTATTTGAGTGTATGCCAATTCCAACCGACACGAGGCTGGTTCTCTCATTTCTTGGTCAGATTTTCCTTTTAAAGCAAACAATGTATGTTTCATTACCAAGTGTAGATTATTGACTTCTTGTCAAAATTTTCTTATGATATTGATAGACAGTGATGCACACTTTTAATTATTTATGTTCTGCAGTCGCATCTACTTAAGAAAGTAGATACTATTTCCCTACTTGAAGTCCTAGAACAGACATTTTTCGTCATACATTTTAAAAACACTCTTCTTGTTGTGCCTGCGTTGAGATGAATTGTAGGTAATTGGATGGTGCAGCTGAATTAACACACTGAATTGCTAGTTATGAGACACTTCATTTGCTGTTGCCGGCCACAATGGGCCCATTTTGCTCATACAATACACACATTCTTATTATCCATATAAGATTGTAATTGAAGTAGAACAACATGTATGCCTCACTTCCATTCCTTCTGTAAAGAAAAATAACCTCCACAAATGTAAGCAGCTTGCAACCATCTCATTAAATAATTTGGAACATTGATGTTTTTTCATTCATTCTTCCTGTTTATCTTTTTTCCTTTTCCTTTTGTCTTCTTTCTTTCTTTCTTTCTTTCTTTCTTTCTTTCTTTCTTTCTTTCTTTCTTTTTTTCTGAGAATGTTAATCTGTTGTCTCCTTCTCCTCTAAAGGGGGTGGGAATAAAGCATTTTAGAATCAAGAAGTTCAGGGTTGCAATTTCTTTACCCTATGTGTCTTAACATCATTGTATGCAGGCATTTATTCTGAACAACATTGGCATTGTGCCTGCAATGATACACACCAGTGTAGTAGGTTATTCTTGGAGTTTCTTCATTTTGGTATTTTAGGAATAGTTTGTTGTTTTTTTTTTGTTTGTTTGTTTTTTATTTTTTAGGTTACTGGATGTAGTTTTTGATAGCTGAGTATTCACTTTAAGATGAAACTTTAAACGCTCATTCACCAAATTGTTGCTTTAATGAGCTGGCAGATGCAACTGTGATAAGGTGGATGAATAAGCAAGACCGAGGGATCTGAAAGGTGTGAGGGAATGGTCTGAAGTTGGAGTGAGTTACTATGCCGTAGATCTCTCAAAGCTCAATAATACCAAGAAAAATGCATTATAAATTAGATGCTGGGACTGCATTAGCTGAAAAAAATGGGACTATGACCAGTTTTTCCTCTCTTTCTCACCAGATCATTCACCCCAAACATAAACGAATGAAATCTCATGAATCATAAAGTATCAGTGAGCAATGGGGGATGGGACTTTGGAACATAGAGAAGTCCCTACGATTCTAACCCCATAGCCACTCAATGATCAGGTTCCAGGTTACTCTAAAGAAAAGTCAAAGTTTCTCAAGTATGAAGTGACCAGCATTTTGTATTCTTCGGACTCGATTTTATTTTCATTTTCATTTTTATTTTTGAGACAGAGTCTAATTCTGTATCCCACATTGTCTTGGGCTTTATCCCAGCTGGCCTCACACTACTTACAATCATCTTCTTTCTTCAGCTTCTCATATGCCAGAGTGGTAGGCATGCAGAATCGCATGAGCTTTTTCTCATTCTTTTATTTATAATCTATTTTAATTTATTTTTTTTTCATACAATGTATTTTAATCATGTTTTCCCCTTTCCCCACTTCTCTAAGATCCTCCCCACCTCCCTCACACCCAACTTTATGTTCTTTCTCTCTTTCCTTCAAAGAACTAAAGTAACAAAAGAGCTTCATGGAAATGAAAATGAAAATTAACAACCAAGGACCAAAAAGCCAAAAAGTCCACAGCAATAACAACAACAACAACAACAACAACAACACAACAGCAAAAACAACAGATAGTCCCCAAAACAAAACAACAAACAAGCAAAAAAATCCTTGGAGTTCATTTTGTTTAGTTTACCTGTTCCTGGGCATGGAGTCTGTGCATCGGTGTGATTATCATGACATTCTTCTTGAGAAAACTGACTTTTCGTTGGTCAGTGTGCATCAACTGCAGATAGCTTTGTGGTTATGAATGAGACCCAATATCCTTCTCAGTCTTGGGACACTGAGTGGCTTGAACCTGATAGATACCAATAAACATTTGGTCAACCAATGATCAACAAACATTTTAGAAGGAATTTAAAATATATTAAGAGACATCTACAATATAAAAAATTTAAAAAGAGAGGCCAAGTCAAAAGAAAATGATTTAAGCCAGACACTGGGACCACATTAAATGTATAAATACATCTATAACCAGTTTTTCCTCTCTGTCTCACCAGATCATCCATCCCTAAACATAAACTAATGAAATCTCATGGGCTGCAAAGTGACCATGTAAGATACTGAAACTAAGGAATTATAATTTAGATTTTTAAAGAAGTTCAAGAAAACTTTCATTCATATACAAAACAAGGGGATGATATAGAAATGAAACCTTAAATTTCATAATCAGTATCTTTCTTAGAACAACTTATAATTACAAATACAGAAGTCCTCTCAATAACAAAAATCAACAAAAGATGTAAAAAGTAAAATGTAGTGAATCTTTGCAGATTATATCTTAATTAAAATTCAGGTATGAAACACATGTAAACATCAGGTATTAATGAATTTAATTTCTCATGTTTATGAACCAAGACACTTGCAGACTATCAAAAAAATTAGTAAAAGCCAAGAGTTGGGAAAATGGACATTTTCATCGAGTCATTATAGACTGATAATGTCTGTAGTTACTAAAAGAAATAAAACTATGATATAATCCATAAAACTGTGAAGACAACCAATAAAGACTATTATAGAGAAGGTTGATAAAGTTAGAAATATGCTGAGATCAGAAAATATTTAAAGTATTTTGGAACTGTTTAATTTGGGGGGAGGGCACTCTTAAAAAATGCACATTCCAGATTTCTTTAAATTCTAGTGACTTTCTTTTGATTCGCTTAGCTTCAGGAAGATCATCTAAAATTGAAATTTTTATTGTAGAGCTAATAAATACTTAAAGTGATTTCACTACAAAGAGAGATATAGGTGGGCACTGGGTAGGGAATGCACTATATGAAGAAATGTGACTGTTTCACTCTATATATTAATACTCACTTGGTTTTCTACTATATAGTTGGGCTTAAAAGACAACAGTTGGGTTCAAGTCTTGATAAAGACAACTAATGAACTTTCTAGCAAGTTTCTTTGTTCTTTGGATGCCAGTGCCCTTATTTTTAATATGTTAGAATACCTACTATCAGCTATTATTCTAACATAATGTGCATTTTTTTAAAGATTTATTTTATTTTATTTATTTTATGTGCATGAGTACACTGTATCTGTACAGATGGCCCTGACCCATCATGTGTGTGGTTGCTGTTGAACTCAGGACCTCTGCAGGCCCCACTGGCTCCGACCCACTCGTTCTGTCTTTAGACGCACCAGAAGAGGGCGTTAGGGATGGTTGTGAGCCACCATGTGGTTGCTGGTCCGAACTCAGGACCTTCGGAAGAGTGGTCAGTGCTCTTACCCGCTGAGCCATCTCGCCAGCCCCCATAATGTACATTTTATGAAGCTGCTTCTACTGTTTTCACTGGGAATAAAATTAATTACAACTTTTCTAGGTATGTTGAATTCTGAAACAAATATACAGTTATTGTATTTTCGGGTTAATAGCAGGAAAGTGAATGTTACTGTCTCAACAGTGGTTTGGTACATTTTTTTTTTTAAAAAAATCTAACTTAGATAGCCTTTTATGTCATACCTATGCATCTTTATTTTCTCAATTGGTAGCAATTATTTATCAAATAGGATTTTTTTTGATAGAATTGTCCATTATTTTTCATTATGGTTTTATTTTTCCATAATTAAAAATAACTATCTTTCATTAAAAATAAAGCAAAGCACTTCTAAACCACTATTTAATAGGTCCATCTCACTTCTATTTTCTGAACATTTTAAAAGTGGTAAACAATAATTTCAAACAACATTTTGAAGTGGTTTACAGATAGTACAGCAGAAATTTTCTAGTCATCTGAATTATTAAATTACTCCTGCTGCTCTGATTATCTGATATCTTGACATACTCACAGTAAAGTTACTGGACAAGGATGGCCCTGTCAGCATTACACACATGTAAAGCTGTGACAATGTTAATTTGCCAGCTGCTCTTGCAATATTCACTGTCCTTACCATTTGGGCTAATGCTTTGATTTTGTTGCTGATCAAAAACAGTTATTTTAAAGATGCTCCAGCCAGTCCTATGAGTACAATCTCATTTTCTTCAGATACACCAGAAAAAGGGCATAGGATTCCATTATATATGGTTGTGAGTCATCATGTGGTTGCTGGGAATTGGACTCAGGACCTTTGGAAGAGCAGTCAGTGCTCTTAACTGCTGAGCCATCTCTTCACCCCATACTTCAGCATTTGAAAACTATGAACACTTCAGTGAACACACAAGCATACAGTCCCCATTGTAGAGTGAGATCAAAGTGAAAGGGTGAGAATGATTAGAATGAATGAATTGTTTCTTTTTGTTTTGTTTTGTTTTGTTTTCTTTACCTTTGAGTAAATGTTGCATGAAAAATATGGACATAAAATAACTAAAATTAACTTTACTATAATCCATTACGCTGCATTCAAACATTTTGTGATGTACAAGGACAGGGATAAAAACGAATGAACCATGAGACATATTGAAAACCTGGCTCCTGTATACAGGGATGATGATAACATGTTGGTCTCTGTCAGATTTCGAAGTAGTGACTTGTAGGAGGGTAGTAGATCTTGGTTCAACTCTTTCATGTGGTTTGATGAATCAGGGATGCATTGAGTTTTCTTTTTAATGGTGAAATTCCTGGCAATTAAATAACACCTTTCAGCATAATGACTCATCAATTTTAAGAAAAGAAAATTCTGAAAGTCAAGCTATGAGCAACTGTATCACACAATTGAGTTTAAGACAGTAGCATCTGGATTCTCACAAACAGATGAAAAATTCTGACAGTCGAATGATAAAGCACAGTTATGTAGTCGACATAAAATGTAGAATGGGAGCCAAGGCTTCTTTGAGTGCTTTATCTACTGTTACCTTATTTCTCTCAGAACTGTGAGATGTTTACGTTCATCTCAGTAACTTCAATCACAAGAGGGTTGAGGCAACAGTGTGTGTCATACACTGCTTGTTGTGCTTTGTACATAGTGGCTGCTCTGTAAGTGTGCTGTTATTACAGATGCTCCTCTTCCATAGGTCATTCCCTGTCATTTAGTGTGACTGATGCCCAGTAAATCCGACCTGCTTTATCAATTTCTAAAATAAATTTCTCAGACCTGAAAGACTCATTGTATGAAGCTACTGCAAACTTGAGTTCTGGGTGACAATGAATGAATCGAAGTTAAGAAGAGGATTGGAGCCAAGTGAAACAGAAATAGTAAAGCTGTGTCAGTGAAATATTTAGAAATTTATTGAGAAGAGAAAAAAAATGAAGTCAAACATGCATCCATGTTGGTGTGACTGCTAGTGTATTTTATACATCGCACACATGCATTATGCTGAAATGCCTTTTGGGACAAAAAGAGGAACTACCTTGAAAGTCATATTACAAGCCTATTCACACTATTTGGGAACTTCCAGAGTCACTGCTGATTTTTGTTAGGAGTTCTTGGTTAAAATTGTGAAACCATCAGGATCCCTTAATTTTCTCATCAGCTTTGACTCTATTGTTTTCCAGTGTGGATGATATTTTCAGAAATTTGAAGACAAAACTTTTTTTTTTGTATTTTCCCATAAAAAATTTGTGAAAATTCAAGACTTACAGTCATCCCAGCCTTCTCCTCTGAATCAAGATGATGAATCAGGTACTTTCATTCTTCAGAGACATAGGCTTCATTTCTGGTGTGTGATGTAGGCTTGTGTTTTTTTTTTTTTAATGTGTTTGTAGACATTTAATTGTGGACTTTGTTTCCTTAGTATAAAATAAAGCATAATTTGAAGTAACAAATTGATATTCATTTGTCATTTAGAAATATTTGAATTCTAATTCTCTTTTCTTATCATAGGAAGAAAATATGTTGTCTTGAGCAGAGATAGTTTGTCATTTCCTTCACAATAATTTGTGCAAATGATAATTATACATAAATTAATAAACTGCTGGTGGGAATCTAATGATGTTTCATGCTGTTTTTGATTTATTTCTAAATTATTTCCAGAATGTTGAAATGTAGCAGAACTAATTTTTTAATATAACCTACAACTTTCTCAACTCCAAAAACATTTAATGAAGAAATTTGGTAAACCAAGCCAGCAAAGAAATACATTGCATTATGCTTTTTTAAATTGGGGCTGGCTTACAGGTTCAGAGGTTCAGCCCATTATTGTCAAGGCAAGAGCATGACAGTGTCCAGGTAGGCATGGTGCAGGAGGAGCTGAGAGTTAAACATCTTTGTCAAGATGGAGATAGAAGATTGGCTTCCAGGCTGCTAGGAGAGGGTCTTAAGGCCCATGCCCACAATGACACACTTCCTCCAACAAGGCCACACCTACAAATAGTGCCATTTCCTGGGCCAAGAACATTCAAACCATAGCGTCAATGATGTGTAATCTTCATATTCTAATGACATTATTGAAGTGACCTTTTTTTTCTCATTGGAATTGAAATATTTTTTTCTAGAGTTACTGAAAATAATATTAAGCCCCTGGGTTCCATTTCCTCTGTGCTCTGGTTGCCTCCTATTCTGAAGTTCTGTGTTGCCTTTCCATATTTTAAAAGCTACTAAGAAGTAGCTTCCTTGTAAGCTTCAATGACTTTGTGAAGAATTTCTACTTACGAAATATTTGAAATCAAGTAATAACTCCTGGCTTGTCTGGACACTTTGTGTGAGGTTAACTATTTTCAGCCAATGCTACATTAGTCCCCAGACAGACAATTGATTCATCTTGTATGGCTGTACATGTCTGCCAAAATATTACACCTCCTGTAATAATTTCATATTGTGAAAGCCTTCTGAGAGTTAACTGTTGAAATTTATTTTTGAATAGTTTTGTTTTATTTAATATTCAGTGCTTTGAAATGTAGTAAAATCAGAAAAGGTCTTTGGAAGTTACTAATACCAGTAGGCTCTCCATTGTTTTCTCCCTCTCTCTCTCTCTCTCTCTCTCTCTCTCTCTCTCTCTCTCTCTCTCTCTCTCTCTCTCTTTCCTTTCTTTTCTCTGTCTTCATGTCTCTTGA
>JADRCD010226308.1:0-12776 GCA_019843815.1 Montemys delectorum
GGGGAGGAAAAAATAAGGATAGCACATGATAGAAAATAGACATGCTTTGAATTAATAAAACTTTTGTTAATTAATTGAAATGTAATAAAAATAAATAAGGAAAATACATTTTAAATTAATTTTCCATTTTTAACATTAGTACATAGATGTTTTCTTTGACTTTGTCAAATTTCAGTTTCCATATATATGCTGTATATGGAAGAAAACAACTCCATACTAGACTAAAAGGTCAGATGCTTAGTGACCAGAAAATTCACTTGTGGGAGAAAGTTTACGTGTCATTGATTTAAACCTGCTCCACTTGAATGAGGCACTTGGCCATAATCTGAGGAATGAGGGCAGCACCAGCTGCATTACCACATTGTAAAAGGTCAGGCATTGCATTCCAGCGATGGTTTTCTTTGTTGCAGACATTTTTGGGTTTTGTTTAGGTTTTTTGTTTGTCTGTTTGTTTTTACTATTATTTTCTTTCTCCTAAATGTCCTAAGTATATTCATCTTAGAGCTTTCTAATACATGAAAAAAAAGTCAAGAAAATAAAGTTCTCAAAAACTTAAAAAAGTTATGAACAAAAACTATTCTTTATTTTAGTTCCCAGATCAAATTTATCCTGTGCATTAATCCCTTAGTGCTTATAAACATTTGTATCATTTCATAAGAAGGACAGAAATCAGGAATCATCAAAATATTAATTTATTTTCAAGCATTAGTTTACATAATTCTCAGAAATCTTTCCTGGAAATAACTACAAAATACTCTTGTATACAGTGATTAAATTTGAGTACATACTTGATCTTAATATAGCTGGATAATTTATATTTATTCAAAGCTTGAATTATATGAAGACATGACACTACTATTTTAGTCTTTGAATATCTTTTATAGTGCCTAATCAGAAACAGCATTTTTCTTCATTTTTCAAACTTCTGCATGTTTATTTGTAGTTTTCCAGTATTGTTCTGTTTCATATACAATGCATACTTCCTTTTCTCAATAAATTGAATTTTATGAAAATTAAACTATAATGATTTTATATTAAAACACACATATACAAGTATATATATGCATATATAATATACATTCTTAATGTACTTAACTAAGATTGAATGATATCGTTACATTTGTAATAATAAAATAGAGGGTACAGATAAAGTTATCCTAGATTGTGAAGGAACTAGTGAATATAAATCACTCATTTTCTAGATGTATTTAACACAAGTTATGTCAATATCCATATTCTCTATATCTTTGCTCCTATCATGTAGATTTCCATATCACATCTGGTTTGTTTGTCTTTGTCTGTTTTGTTTTGTTGCTGTTTTTGTATTTTTGGCTTGTTTTATTTCATTTACAAGATTTCTTGTTCTTCCTATATTATATTTAATCTATTTGTTTTGTTATTTGTAGTCTCTGAAATAAACTAGAGGCTCAATTCTGAAATTACAGAAAATAAACTAACAGGAGGATAGAGACTCTGCATTGTGTTTCTCATTACAACCTAGTGTACAGTTACTTAAACAATGACCATGATACAGCAGATGGAGAAAACTATAGTGCCAGCCACTCTTGTCTTCTCACCTATTATGTTTGCCTTATTATTACTCTGGCTATGAAAACTGGTGAAGCATTTTCTCTTAATATCTTGGTAAATAACAACTGGGAGAAGTCCTTAATTTTTTTCAGAATGGAAGCAAAACCTTAGTTAAGCAAACAAACAAAAAATTATGGTAAGACTCAGTGTTTACAAATACTGTCAGTGAAGATATATCCAGACAATGAGTGAAGGGTATCTACATTCTGTTTACACAATGACCTTTTTTCAAAATGTATGTTAAGGTAAGTTAAAAAAGAAAAACAAAACAAAATCCCATTTATACAAAATGTAATATAAATGTGTTTAGTTAAACTCTGAGAGAGACTCAATATATGTTTCAAAATGGAAACAGTGGTGAACAACAGACATAGGTTCTACTTTGAGTATAGACCAGATGGCTATTGACCATTTGATATTTGACAACCAATCAATGTTCTTTACTCCCACTCTTGGCACTCTTTAGTTGTTTGATGTTCTTTTTTGTGCAATTGAGGCTTTTAAATGTTCACATTGGGATGTCTATTGGTGCCATTCTTGTTCAGATATTGTTTAAATAACATGTTGGTACAGCCTTACACATTTTATAGGAGTCATAACCTCATAGAAAAGTCTCTGATCCTCTGTCCGTTATAGCCTTTTTGCACTTCCTTCTGCAATATACTGAACCTTAGCTATGTGATTCTTTTCTAGATGTTTCCATTGGGAACTATGCTTTACCTATCCTTGTAGTTTAAATGCTTATGTTATTCTTTAGTGCTTCTCTTTATTGCAGGCTTTTTTGTTTTTTGTTTTTTTTGTTTTTGTTGTTGTTGTTGTTGTTGTTGTTGTGGTCGTTATTTTAATTTTTGTTTTTGTTTTATTTTGGTTTTGATTTATAAAGACTACTCTTATCTGTGGGTAGAAGGGCAAATATTTAGATGTAGTTAGGAGTTATGCTGGTTTAATAAATGAGTGGTTGTTAGATCTCCTTAAGATTCTTAACCTCACCAGCTCCTTAAGACTAAGTTTCCAGAACTGGCCTTGGTATTATCTAATTTTACTAAGTAGGTCAAAAGTCCAATTAGAGAACTGTTATAATAACAAATTTACACTATAAGAATTCTATCTTCAAGAAAATTAAGTGTAAGTCAGTTAAGACTTAACTTGATTGTGACAATTTAGAAAAACTGTAGGATTAAGTATCAATCACTGCTGTACACATTAAAGTCTGTTTTTAATTTTCTACACAATTAATTCTATCAGTATCCAGAAGTGAAATCTCATCTTGGAGTTTTCATAAAAGATCTAATTCTCAGACTGCTTTAAAGTGAACATTCATCGCCCTGTCTTAGTAATTTTATTTCTTCAATTATTTAAATATTCTAAATCAATCAATCAAATAAGAAAAAAATAGTTGCATCCCATTCTATTCAGAAGAAATAAATATTATCACAATGAATAACAAACTAAAAAAAATACATAATCTTGAAAATCATGGATTTAAGGTAATCCTAATTACTATTTAGCAAGTACCTTGACAAATCTGCACATTGTCACATGCCATGATTATTAAAATACTATTTTCTCATGCCCAGCATAACATTGAGTATGGGGAAGAGTAAACCTTAAGGAATACCCAATTTCTATCTTTGTGAATCTGTATACTGGTTATGGTCATTGTTCCAACTGTACAAAAGTATAATGAGTGAGCATTGATAACTTGACTGTATTTAAAATTGTCATTGAATATACTTTTGAGAGTGTATTTGTATGTTTTTCTAGAAAGTTGTATTGAGGTATGATGATCCACATTGTATATAACATTTCCAATCCATAAGATGGTGTCCAGGCATAAAAAAATAAGAAGACATTGGGTTGTACTTGCTAACTGTGCAGAAGGTATGCGTATAAAATCCAGAGTAGAAAGCTTATGATCTGAAAAGTGGTTATATAAGATATTTCTGGCCCTAATTTTAGTACCTGACAGAGAGACAGAAGGAGTGGAAGAGGGAGAGTAGGAGGGGAGAGGGAAAGGGAGAGGGAGGGGGAGGAGGAGAGAGAGAGAGAGATGGAGGGAGGGACGAGTGGGGGAAGGGAGGAGGGGGGGAGGGAGGGAGGGAGGGCAAGCAAGCTGCTGCAGGTATATGAGCAGGAGGAGGAGAAGGAAGAAGGAGGGCAGGGTAAGGAGAGATTCTAATGCCTGCTACTTTCAGTTCATTCTAGAAATTTCCTAAGAATCTCCATGATGTTCTCGTAAACAGACTAAAGTCTTCTGAAGACCTCATTTACATCTAAAAAAGGAACACATATATTATATATGTTTAAAAAATAATGCCAATTTAAATTTAAAGATTAAATGTAGCATTTCTTTGATTTCATGAAAAAAAATGACTTGCTTCTGTTTGGATAAAATAAAGAATGGGGAATTTATTTTACATGTTTTTCATTTAATTTTCTATTATTGAATGCCCAACCAAAAAATGTGTGTGTGCTTTTGTCTCCTCCAAGAGAACCTGCTATATTCAGTGCAAGTGATTGATATCTCTAGCTGTTTCTCTTTAGGAGCTCCACTAACCATGTTTCAGAGCCAGCCACAACTGGTTTGTTGTTAGTCTCGGATGAACTCCAGGAGGGATCCTCTTGTCATTGCTATGGGTCCCTGTATACAGAATGATGATTCACAGAGTCCTGATTTCTTGAAGCATTCTTAGGACTGCATTACAGTAATATTCTTCTTATCCAGTTATTTTTGTATTCTACCAATAAAGACTTAAATAAGATGTCTCCTTGCACTCTCTCAACTATTCGTTGTTTTCTGAATTTCTGGTAAGTAATTTGTCCTTATACCTTGGTCAACACTTTAAATTTTCTTTCTAGTATATACTTGTAAGTGTAGGTGTGAAATTATTTATCAATATAATAATTTTATTTTATATACATATTCTAATTATGAATATTTACCGCAAATATATATTATTTTTTCATGTGTTACATTTAGCTATTTACTTCTATTCTTCACCAGTACTCCCAAAACTCCATCTATTGTTTGGCTGTGGGTATCTGCATCTGTCTGAATCAGCTACTGGGTGGAGCCTCTTAGGGGACAGCCATGTTAGACTCAAAACAGTAAGCATAACAGAATATCATTAATAGTGTCATGCATTAGTACTTGCCCATTGGATGAGTCTCAAGTTGTTTGGGATATTGGTTGGTAGT
The DNA here is from genome assembly GCA_019843815.1 of Montemys delectorum. NCBI lineage: Eukaryota > Metazoa > Chordata > Mammalia > Rodentia > Muridae > Montemys > Montemys delectorum. The sequence continues at coordinate 4,789 of JADRCD010226308.1, forward strand.
TCCCTTAGACTCTGCTTCATCCTCCATCCCTGTATTTTTTGTAGACAGGACAAATTGTGTGTTGGAAGTTTTGTAGATTAGTTAGTGTCTCTAATGCTCTATTGGGGTTACAACCTAGCTATAGGACGTGGCACATCAATTATTCGAGACCTCTTTCTCATACTGGAGATGTACCCCCCTATCAGTTGCAAATTTCTATTCATTCTCATGGTCATCTGGCCATCTTTTATGTCCCTCCACACACCTGACCCTGATCTCTGCTTTCCCCTCCCCAACTCCTTTCCAATTCAGTCCCTTCCCTCTTTCTTCCTCCTATGACTATTTTATCCCCTCTTCTATGTGAGATTCAAACATGGGCTTTCCTTCTTGTTTAGTGTCTTTGGGCCTGTGGAGTGTATCATGGGTATCCTCCTTATTTTATGGTTAATATCTACTTATAAGTGACTATATCCACTTACTCAGGTTGATATTCTCAAGCTCCATGCATTTGCCAGCAATATTCATGATGTCTTTACTTTTAATAGATTTATAGTATTCCACTGTATAGATGTACCACATTTTCTTTATCAGTTTTTCAGCTTAGCGACTTCTAGGTTGTTTCCAATATCTGGTGGATTACATTGATAGACTTTTGTATATTGAACCAACCCTGCATCCCTGGGATAAAACCTACTTGTTCATGAACACATCGTGGACGATGCTTTTGATGTGTTCCTGTATTCAGTGTGTGCTTATTTAATTGAATATTAAAGGATCAGTATTCATAAGAGAAATTGGTCTGAAGTTCTCTTTCTTCATTGAGTCTTTGTGTAGTTCAATTATCAGAATGACTGTGGCTTCATAGTATGAGCTGGCAGTATTCCTTCGATTACTATTTTGTGGGATAGTTTAAGAAGTACTGATATTAAAAATCTGATAGAATGCTGCACTAAAACCATCTGACCCTGAGCTTTTTGGGGTTGGATACTTTTGATGACTGCTTCTGTATCTTCAAAGCTTATAGGGATGGTTAAGTAGTTTACCTGATTTTGATTTAACTTTGGTAAGTTGTATCTTTCTAGAAAATCATTCATTTCAGCAAGATTTTCAAATAGTGTGTAATATAGGCTTTTGAAGTAAGATCTAGTGATTCTTTGAATTTCCTCAGTGCCAGTTGTTATGTCTTACTTTTTTATTACTGATTTTGTTTACTTGGATACTGCCTCTCTGTCTCTTGGTCAGCTTGGCTAAGAGTTTGTCAATATTGTTGATTTTCTCAAAGAACCAACTCTTGGTTTCATTGATGCTTTGTTTTGTTTTCTTTGCTTCAAATTGATTGATTTCAGCCTAATTTTGATTATTTCCTGTTCACTACTTTTTTATGCTCCCTTTTCTTCTAGAGTTTTCAGGTATATTTTTAAATTGCTGGTATGAGAACTTTATAAATTCATTATGGAGGCACTTAGTGGTATGAACTTTCCTCTTAACAGTGCCTTCATTGCGTCCCATAAATTTGGGTATGCTATGCCTTCATTTTCACTGAATTATAGAAAGTCCTTAATTTCTTTGTTTATTTCTTCCCTGACCCAGAGATCATTGTGTGGAGAGTTTTCCAGTTTCCATGAGTATGTAGTCTTTCTGGTGTTTCTTACATTATTAAAGTCCAGCTTTAATCTATGATGGATTAAAATCTTCTGGGTCGTCAAGCTGCTCTGGGCAACCTCCCATTGCTGTGGGACCTCCGTTCTCCCTCTCATCTCTCTACCCACTTTCATAAGGACTGTGGATCCCATACAGATAACCATCACTTCCCTGACCAATTTTCCCTGTTTTTTGAGTCCTCTGGAGCAAGTCAAACTGCTCTGACCAGCCTGCTAGCCCAGGCAGAGGTCTATTCTCCTACCATCTTTTTGAACATCTTCAACAGAACTACAATTCCAGAACCATACAGACTTGTAGTTCCTGAAACAAAAACCCCCAAGGATATACCTATCAGAGAACTACCACACCAGAATCATTGAGATTAACCTCCTTTCCAATACTTACTGCAATAGCAATATCCAAGGATCAAAGCCATGCAGATGGGTAAAGACACTCCAAAGAACAAAATAATCAAAAGCCAGGCCAATATAACATCTTCAGAGCACAACTTCCCTACGACAGCAAGCTCTGGATATCCTAACACAATAGAAGCACAAAAATATAGATTTAAGTCCAATCTTATAAATATGATAGAGGCTTCTAGAGGGGAGATTAATAAATACCTTACAGAAATACAGGGAAATACACTTAACCAAGTAGAAGCATTTAAAGAGGAAACTAATAAATCTCTATACCTACTCCAATCTGCTGTTCTCTTATGGAGGAGTCATCAGAGAGGAAGTCTCTCTCTTGACTACTGGTCACAGTATAGATCTGAGTATAGCAGGATATCATTTGGAATCTTTTGTAGATGTTTTAAAATTTTTTATTTATTTGTACTGTATTTGCTATACAGTCATGTTTGGACCTACTCCAAGTCTCTCTGATATCCAGTCTCTGGATCCTGGTTATCTAGTAGAAGAGGGCATGAACTTCCTCTTGATAAACTGAACTTTGGATGGTTATTCCAAGGGCTTCTTGCAGATGTTAATGGTAGGGTTTATTATCTGGGTTGATGTCTGTTTCTTTCCATAGCCTTCAGAGAACCTTTTCAGGCCATAATGCCTATGTCATTAAAAGTAGAGGAACACACATATTTTTATATGCAAGAATGTAAAATTATTTTTCTGATTTTAAAAATAATAGTACTCTTTAACAGTAATAAAATTAATGTTTGTTTATAATAATCTCAGGTTTCTTATTTTGCATAAAGTAACATTCCACATATCAGAAGAATATCATAACTTTTAATTATTAATGCTTTAATAAGAAATTCAATTGTCCCTTATATTTTCAATTAAAATAATTTCCTCAGGGCGGGTTAGATGGCTCAGTGGGTAAGAGCACTGACTGCTCTTCCAAAAGTCCTGAGTTCAAATCCCAGCAACCACATGGTGGCTCACAACCACCCGTAATCAGAGCTGACTCCCTCTTCTGGTATGTCTGAAGACAGCTACAGTGTACTTATGTATAATAATAAATAAATATTAAAAATATTTAAATTATTAAAAAATAATTTCCTCAATATACAATCTATAATAAGCAAATTACTACATGAACTTTTATGGATGGATTTGGTGCTTTCTAGTTGAAAAATTTAAAATCTCAGTATGTGTATTCAACTTATCAGGGGTTGTACAATTTTGTATAACTATGTGATGTGAATATAGAAAACATACTTTAACACACTTTTTTCCCTTGGTTGATGAAACTATGTCCCAAAACATATACTGTACAGTTTAGCCACATGTATTTCGACTCTTCACTTTTATATGGAGTTTTAGTCAAATGAGCATATTTTACATTTGAATACAATAGCTCTATAGATTGCCTTTTTCCAATTGGCCAATTCACTGCAGTAGAAATACAAGGATATTTTAAGTTATAAATGCTTTTCTTTAGTGAAATTTGACATTGTTAATGTATTGATTTGTTTTGTAATTGCTCATATTATAATTTATAATTACCATCAATTAATTAAGTATTTTCTCAGTAATGCTTCTTTGGAATAGTAAAGTGAATGAGCCTACCTATAGGTAAAAGAGTAATCGTTAATATTTTAAATATATTTGCATAGTAAACTCATTTAGCTAATAGATTTGAACTGAATTCTGATAATAAATTTGCATGTTTTATTGCCAATTAATTTCTGCATACATGCTGTCGTATTCATTAAAATTAGCAGATGGATACAATTATCTATGATCACAAAAGCACATTTCCAAGAATGTTATGCATTGTTAATTATAGAAAAGGAAAGCTTAATTAGTCTCATCAAAATGATTGGTATGCATTTTATATTTGGGTTTTTATATAAATCATAGGAAATAGGATTCTCCTAGGACTATCGTCATTATAACGGGAAAAGTACATCAGTATTATTTATTTTTTAAAGTAATTACATGACTTGATTTAGCCTTGTTAGTAAAAGGAATTATGAAAATGCTTATTGAAAAAGTTGATCATTTGAAATTAGACTAGTAAAAGGAATTATTATGATGAAACTACTTATTGCACAAATTTTGATATTCTGAAATTTAGAAACCTTTTGAGAATGATCTGTGTACCTATTTATAAGCTAGTTTCCATTTTTCACTTCAATACAATCACCTTATGCTCCAGTAAAAGAAATATGAACGTGATTATTTGCACATATTAAAGTAGATAGCATGATTTCTTCCTTTACTCTGAAGACATACACACTAAAAACAATATAAAAATAGTTTTCTTCCTATTTTCTCTATACTCAAACCATTGAGTAACTAAATATATGTATTTCCCACACTCTTTGCTACCAATTTGATGACAAAATACCTTTAATAAATTCATTAAATTCTTAACAGCCAGATACTTATTGATACTTAAGAGCTGGTATTTTAACATACATAATTATATTTTAGGAAGCTTGTAGATTTCCATATCTTCCTTAAAAATCCCTTTAGTGTAATTTCTCAATTTTCTCACATGACATCAGCTGTAATAAAGAGCTAAAGGCAGCTAAAGAGTGAAGAGTGGGAAAAAGAGTCTTCTCCATGGAAAAGAACATCAATTTAGTGTTCAATATTAAATTGGGCAGCCATAAAATCACTTATACATAAATAACATTTGGGCTAAGCAAATTGTAGTTATTTATTTCAGAATTACAAATTCTTACAGGTCTTCTCTGTCTCTGTAGATGGTCTCTGTAATCATCAATTTCCATGATGTAAATATATCTTTTATCTACTTGATATGATTGTCTTCTCAGATGCTTACTACTGAATAATTTTATACTTTCAAACCCTTTTTGAACTCTGGCTAGCTGGTTCAATGTAAATGTTCTGAATCAAACTCCTCTTCATGCTCTCTGGTTGATTCAATCTGGCTTCTCTTGGCTTCTCACTGAATTGCTCTGATTGGTCTCAAACTCTTAAAGTGGCAAGTTTTGCTAAACTTCTGGCTCTGTTTAATTCTCTGGCTTCAAATGCCTCTGCTGACCTGTACTGCATGAACTGCATAAATTGAACAGATCTTCCAAAAGAATGCAATTACACAACACACATTGCACTGCCTGAACTAATTCACAACTGACTCTCTCTTCCTGCCCTGTTCTTAAATTGCTTCTCTTTCCTGATCTGTTCTCCTGAGAGTTGGTTATTTCCTATCTCTGACCAATTCTGTCAAATCTTTTTATAATTTGTCAAGTTGTCTGCCTCTCAATTCCAGGCCACTTTCAAACACAGCTATTTTCTTCTATAAACAAATTTTATCATAAAGCTGTATACTAAGGGTGTGTCTGTATTCCAATCATAGGAATTAAAACTCTGTGGTGTGTCTGCATTCCAGCTGGGTCACACAAACATAGTTCTTTTGGATGTGGGCCCTTCCTAGAGTAAGCATATTATTAGGAGAAAAGTCCTTTATACCATTCCTTGAAATAAAGTATGCCTTTTCTAAGCTCAGAGGTCTTGCTTTTGCTTGAAGACAAATCCACAATCCTCTGAGGAAAACTTGACTGATACACTGCTTATTCCTTATAATATCTTGTTATATTTTTTCTTTCCCTTAGCAGACAGAAAATAGTAAGTGGAATAACAGCAACTCAATTTAACTAATATTTAAAGATGAAATGAAAGTAACATACATATAAGGTAATGACAATAAGTAAATAAATCATATCCTGCAGATGTGTCTTTCTATACTTTCAGGGTTAATACTTAATATCCACAAAGCAGGTACCAGTTCCATTCTTTTTATTTTTTTATTAGAGTTGTTCCTCAGGGTTGATGGTATTATAATTTCTATTAGATGTACTTTATAAATTTGAGAGCTTTAAACATCAAAACTACCAATAAGAGGATTGCCTTGTAGTCAATGTGTAGTTATGACATGGTACTAGATGAAGGTCTTTGTTCAAATACATCTGTGAAATGAACAGGGCTATGGAATTTGACTACCTGGAAGAAGGATGATTTAACAAAATTCTTTCTATGTTGTTCTTCAGATTTTTCATCTTTTCTTTCTTTTTTTTTGTTTTTGTTTGTTTGTTTGTTTGTTTGTTTGAGACAGGGTTTCTCTGTATTGCCTTGGCTGTCCTGGAACTCACTCTGTAGACCAGGCTGGCTTCGAACTCAGAAATCTGCCTGCCTCTGCTTCCCAAGTGCTGGGATTAAAGGTGTGCACCATCACCACCAGGCAATCCTTCACCTTTTCAACACCAAACATTCCCAGAGTCTAAGATGTTAAGAGTACAGATTGTAGTTACCAGAGCTTCCAGTTTCATTCACTTATTCCTAATTGAACCCCTAGGCCTGGCTCTCTCACACACATACATGTAGTATAGTAGTGTTCTGGTAGATAAATAAGTAGAAGAACTGAAACAAGAATAGCAGAGTAGGTTTTGAGGAGACAGACTAAGCAAGCATATCCCATATCATAGTCTCTACCTTCTAACTGTGGCCTTGGCTGGGAAGAGGTGACAGTGCACCTTGTTCTTTGTGACAGATAATTTAGACCGTTCCTAAAGTCCTGAAAGTAGTTTTAAAAATTAACTGGTAAGCAGTTATTAACAGGAAAGGAGTGTTCAACATAGCTAGCTGAATAGTATGTTGATAGCCTGAGCAACAGTAATCCAAGGATGTCAAAAGTGCTGATTTGAGAAGGGAAAATTCACTGGCAACAGCCAGGCAATGTCATTGAGCAGACATCACTGACCCTGGAGAGGGAACAGATAAGTAAACCAGCATATAGAGACTTCTGTCAGGAAATCTAGGCCATCCCAGAAGTAGGACTCAGATTCAGAGGGCCTCAGAAATCAGGTTGTGACATCATTGTTTATAGTACATTTAACACTTGTACAAATTTAGCCTGGCTTGTTCTCAACTTATTTTAGATCTTCGATACTTTCCCCAAATCCCTCTACCATTATTTTACTACAAGAAAATTTGTATTTCTGTGAAATTCACAGTATTCATTGGTTTCCCTCTGAATTCCAGGTGTTGAGGGTGTCATGTATTACCATAATCCAAAATAAAAACCTGTGAAAATGTCAGCTCTCAGAATGCTGATGTCTAAAATATGTGTATTGGAAACACATGAATAAATTTAAAATATGAATATAACTACATGTTGTTATTTGGTCATTTGCTGGTTACTAGTTCAAATAAGGAGATAAATGGTTTTACTTTTACATTTTTGAGTCTTTTCTGTATAATACATTACAAAATTCAGAGTTAAAAGGATAAGTGAATTTCCTGTTTTGATAAGTTGGGAGACTAGTTACCACAAGTATTTGTCTAGCAGTGATGATATCTACTGTCATTCATTAGAGTATCATCTGTAATCTGTTCTATGTATAACTATATCTTTTCTCTGTTACACATGGTTCAGAGTTATAATGACGCATCATCAGAAACAATTCAGTATTTGATGAGGCTATTCTCACCTCCACTGGTATAGTACATTAGTTAACATTTCTCTTTTACTTCTTTTAATTTTCTCTCTTGGTTATTAAACATCATGAAGAGGCCCAAGTATCCACCTAGATTTCAAACAAGCAGCTGCTGTTTCTATGCTTCTGGACTGAACCAGAGGAACTAATGTCTGTACTAGAAGAAACATGCAGACCCCTATGAACAACAGAAGACAGGAAGAAAGTAAACAGGATGGAAATATTCAGCCTCACCCCCACCAAAAGATTCCCTATAGTTAGCAGTCTCTCCAGATCCAGGTTGGATAGGAGACCTCTGTTCTCAAGAAATTTGCAATGTTTGCCAATAAACATCTCTCACTGCATTGTTTACTTGCTTTTTATTTTTTTATAATTAGTTAATTAATTTATTTATTTACATCACAAAGGCTGCAGGTCTTCCTGCACAGAGTCTGTCCCC
>JADRCD010226309.1:0-28575 GCA_019843815.1 Montemys delectorum
AAAAAACAAAACAAAACAAAAAAAGATACTTTCAGTACAGTTTAACTGAAACAAAAACCTAAGTAAATCAGAACTACATTAGAAGTTAGGAGACAAAGTGGAAAACTTATCTCCGGTAATTCCAGTAAAAACAGAAACAACTTTTTTGACTGGCCGGTAGCCCCTGCCCTGCCCCCTGTTTAGCCTGTTAGAAGCCCTAGAAGGTACTCCTCTTAACTGCTTTGATTACAACTAGCTACGCTTCTGAGGGAGAGCAGAAACAGTTTACAGTCTTCACTATATTTTTGGACTTTGCCCTGGTTCAAATTGTATTATAACCCCTGTTCTCTGAAACCTCCATTTGATTCATCTTGGCCATGTTCTGCAATTCATTTACAAAAGTAACTCAAGATACTTCGTTTAATAACTCTGAACAATGTTGAACAATGTGCCCCCCTATTTCAGCCAACAGCTCCCACACACACACCTCGCCACCAAAAAAAAAAAAAAAAAAAAAATTACCTGGAAACTTTCCCAAGGAAAGTCCAGGGCCGAAAGGAAAGACGAACTATTTTTCCTCTCCCAAGATCTACTGCTACAAAAGTTGTCTTGCCTCAAAGGTAAGTTTCCAGAAGGCAAAATTTTAAGACCCAAATTGTTTTCGAGCTATTGGGAGAAAATATAAATTTCTCTTTCTTTGCTTTCAGATGCAGGGAGCGCTTCCGCATTGCGGGGAGCGGGCTTACCCCGACAGCTGCGATCCACACAGTCTGAACTTGGCTGCCACCATCCCGGGCTGCAGCAGCGGCCGCTCCCGGGAGCGCTCGCAGCCCAGACAGGAGGCAGCACAACCCACTGGCCGCCCGCGCACCCGGCGGTAAGAGAGGCGCTGGCCGCTTTTCTCCCAGGCGGGTGCGATAAAGCAGCCTAAGCTCCACGGCGTTGAGAGAGCATTTCCAAAATGAGCCCAGCTCGCTCCCCGCCCTCGCCCAAGCCTCGGCGTCCCCCCACTTTGCTTTTGTGGTTACCTAAGATCCGGGCATGCCTCTCTGTAGTTCCCGGACCCCGGAGCCGAGACCAGACGCGAGGAAACGTAGTTCCATCGCTTTCAGTGCTCCCCACCTGGGCCCATGTCCCAGCCTCGCTCTCCTCCACCGCCTTGGGTGGGGTGGGGATGGGGGCGCCCCGTTTCGCACTCTTCGGCAGCCACCAGCTCCCTACCTGTTTGACTGAGTTCGCGCAGGGCCTTCGCCAGACGCGCCGCCTCCGGGGACTGTTCCTCCGGTGACCCCGTGGTCCCCCACTGGCTCCGCGTCCTGTCCGCTCCATTCCCGGAGGGCTCCAGGCACCGCAGGGTCATGGGAGAAGAGTCAACACGTCCGAGACAGGTGGTCGCCGAAGCCGGGGCCAGTGTACCTCACGTGCTGTCTGGAAGTCACGGGGTACCCCAAAACGAGACTGTGCGGGGTGTCCGAAATGGTGGCGTAGGGGGAGGGGGCTGGAAGCGGCTGGTTCTCTCTCTCCAAATTCCGGCAGAATGATACGGCAAAGTCTCTCGCAGACACAGTCACCCACAGGTCGCCTGTGAAGAAACAATGGGACAGAGATTGGGTCAGTCTGGACTGAACCCCTACGAGGGCCGAGGTAGGGGTGGGTAAATAGACACGTGGAAAATCCCAGGGACTCCTCCGCCTGTACCATTTAACCCCGAGCATCCAGCTAACGCCCTGCCCAACTCTGGGGAAAGACGGGTAAAAAGGGCAGAGATCCAAGACACTAAAGTTGGCCTGAGTGGAGGGGTGGGGTGGGGGAGATAGGATGAGAGTAAACAACGTGTTTTCCCGCCGAAGAACTGTGTGCAGGAATCACACACGGGCAGCCCAGGAAACAGTCACCTGCGGGTCCGGATAGGCCTTTGTCGCGGGCAAGTGGGGGGGGGGGAACTCAACACAAAGAACGGGGCAGTTCTCAGCACTTGGCATTTCCATCCTACATTTCGAAGAGCCCCAGGGCCCTTGGGAGGATGCATCCGGCAAAACCTGGTTCCACGCCCTAAAGCGCCGCAGGGCTCCTGGGTCGCCAGCGGAGGGTGCTGCGAGCGGCACGCCAGCCTTTGCATCCCCGCCTGGGAGGCGGCCTCGCCCGGACTCCTGCGGCTTCCCGGAGCGCGCTCCGGGACGAGGACTTGGGGGGCGCAGAGGCGGTCATTCCCAAACGCGGACCGCGGCTCCAGCAGCTGCCGCCGCGGGCGCTGTCGAGGAATCGGCCGGAGCGTGCAGCCCCCGCCGGAGCTCCAAAAGAGGCCGGGGCTGAGCCCGCAACAGAGCGCAGCGGGCCATGCCATCAACCGGGACTGAGGTCTTACCTCCGCCTCGGCGACTGCCGCCTCTGCGCCAGGCAGCCTCCCCACTGGACAAGGGGCGGGGGGAGCCAGGGGTCGAGGAGGGGTGTCCGTCTGAGTTCCCCGGGTGACGTTTATTTGTGGAACGAGATGCCTGGGGATGCAACCGGCTCTGCGCTCCGTAGAAGCAGCCGGGTTTTTCTGCGCCAAAGGCAGACAAAAAAATCCCAGGGATCGTTGCCTAGCTTCCCCCCCTCTCCGCCCCAGGCTGACACCCCTGCTCGCCAGTGCCGGGTTTCCCTCCAGCTGCGGCGGCGGAGATGGGCGAAAGAGAAGGGGTGGGGTGGGGGAGCAAGGGCGGAGGCTGGCGGGGAGGAGCGGGAGATCAGGTTATTAGGATTATAAATTTGGAGAGCAGTTGTTGTTGGGGAGAGTGGGGGTGCTCGGAAGATTTCCCGAGACCGAGAAGAAACCCGGGAGAGGAGGCAGTTGAGTCCGGATGAGGCAGAGCCCGGACTTGAACTCTCCCGGGGCGCCCTAAACTGCGGAAGCCCAGGCAGTCCGACGCTCCGGTGCTCCCACCCCGCCGCCCTCCCCGGCCACGGTCCCCCACCCCTCCGGGCGGAACCTTCGGGCTTCGCGAGCGGTACCTGCCGCAGGCTTCCGGGCTCCGGGCGCGAGGGATCTTGAGGCCGCGCGCCTGGAGCCCCGGCGCGCACTGTCCGCGACCCGCGCAGCGTTGGCGGCTGCGGGAGGAAAGGCTCATGCTTCAGGGGGGGAAAGCCCAAGGCCCGCGAGCCGCAGAGGCGGCGAGACTTGGCAAGAGTTAAACGTCTGTCCCCGGAGCCGAGGGTGCGCGCGACTTCCCAGCCCGACGCGCCTCCCTCGCTCCCCGCCTCCCGCCCCTCGCGCCCCGCCCGGCCGCGGCGGAGCCCGCTTTCCAGGAACTTTCCAGGAATCCGCCTCACGTGACCGCGGCCCCCGCCAGCGCTTTAAAGAGGCCCCGGCGCTACTGCGCAGGCTTCATGGGACCGGGGTTGAGAGAGCCGCTGCGGGTGCCGGTGGCTGCGGGGTGGAAGCCTGCGACTCCGCCCTCCTCTGACTCCGCACCTCGGGGTGCTCGGGGGGGGGGGGGGGGGGGGGGGCGGACAAGGAGAAGTCCCCAGCCGATGCCTATTTAAGTGGCCAGTACCTGCCCCTGTGCGCATCGGCTGAGCGCCTTGGTCCCGCGAATAGCAGCCCCTCTTTTCCCCAGCCCTCCATGGAGGAGGGGACCTTTATGCCAGCCATCCCCACCGCTGTGCACTTGCCAGACGCGACCCTCCTCTCCTCAGTACGGGATGCTGGACCGGCGTTGGGGGAGGTGGGGGTTGGAGGGGGCGGGGCTCAGATGTCGGTCCCTCCCTCTCTAAGATACAGGGAGCGGGGGCTAGCAGGCCACTGCCCAGGTCCGACGACCACTCCCGGGCACCTCAGAAAGCGAACCAGAGGCGGTCCCCTACGCCAACATCCTAGAAGGCCAAGAAAGAGCGGAGCAGAGCGCTCCTTAAAGCTGCGCCGACTGTTCTCAATCCCTCCTCCCCCTGGAGCTCTGGCCGACTGGTAGTCCCCCTGAATCAGCCTTGCCCAGCTTCTTGCTTTCCTCCTCACCTCAACTCCAGCTTGTCCTTCGGGAGACCCACCCTGGCCACTTTACAGAAGAGGTGTCCTTACCTGTGCCTGGGTAGGGTGCGGGGTGACAGGCCTAGTGCGTATGTTCCTGTTATTCCCAGCAAAGGCGGGTACCCGGAGTTTGGATGGATCCCAGTACTTTCCTATTGGGACCCGCGCCCCCCACTCTGTAAAAGACCACCTGGCCTCCCAGCCTGCATCCAGGCACACAGGCCCCTGAAACGTGACCCACTTTGGATGTGACCTACTTTTTGTTTTTTAACAGAAAAACAAAAAATAACACTCATGGGAAAACCGGATTCAAAATTTCGATAACCATTTTTCTTTGAAATACTATTCTGTTGCATCACTGCTCAAAAGCTTGAAAGGTCAATGGCCACTTTTAGTTGAAGCTGTGCCTATGGGGAAGTTGGGCAAGCGAGGCCAGGAGAGGTTGGGGGAGGCGCGGCTTCCAAGCCTTGCCTGGTGCCCCGCCTGCCGGCCCTGGAAGGAAACACAACCAACCATTTCCAAGACCAGGAACCCTGAACCAATTTTTATCCACAGTCATTCTTTTCTCTTAAATAATCCTATGCACTTTCAGAACGGTGAATGAGAGGGGAGGACATAGCCAGCTTACAGGGACTTTGTCAGCGATGGATTTGTGTGCTTGGCGGGAGGAGGGGGCTGTTTTCTTGGAATCTTTGATGGGAAGAATGGCTCTTACTGAAGTCTTAAAAAGCCTGTGTAAAACAGGTGAGTAACTGAGCTTGCCTTCTTTAGATCCCTAACCCTTTCTGTAAAATTAAAAACAAGCTGTGGGTGAAAGGTTAACATGAATGGACAAAGCAGATCCGGCTGGAGTTCCTGTGTAGTGGGAGGCCCAAATTAAACTTTTTAAACTTCTAAAAATGTCCGGGGTTCGCTAAGACCAACATTTTATGTATGGCTGATCCTTTCTTGGTAGAAAACCTCGGAGAAAGTGTGTGCCTGGGCTTCCTTGCCCCTTTGCAGCTTCTCCTCAACATAGAAGCAAGAGTACACATGTGGAAACTGGGTCGCTTCACATTTTTTCCTCTGGCCCAACCCAAACGACTACATTGCAGCCAAGTAAAAGACCAAGCCCTGCCACTTGCAGGGTCTTGTGAGATCCATTCCCATTTACCTTTCGGATCGTGTTTCCTACAGCTTTGAGTCCCGGGCCTATTTATACTCATAGCCCACGCTTGCCCCAGTCAGCCTCAGCCTCAGGCATTCTTGACTCTTTGCCTTTTCTAAAATGTTCTTCTCCTGCTGCTTCTTCAGGTCCAGTTGTCTGCTCCATGTCTTGTGTTCGATCAGATATCTGTATGGTTTACTCCTGAGTACGTTCCTTAAATCTTTATTTAATGTTCCTTTCTTAGCAAGACTCTCCAATTCAGAGTTTTACACACACACACACACACACACACACACACACACACACACCTCTTCTAGGTCCTAACGCTGTTCACTGTTTTGATATTTTATTTGGGGAGGACAGAGGGCCTTTTTGAACAAGGTTTCACTCAGTAGCCCAAGCTAGCCACAAATTCAAGGGAATCCTCCTGCCTCAGCTTCCCAAGTGCAGGCATGAAAGGTGTGAGCCACTGCACCAACTTAGATAACATTTCATGTACCTGTCCAACTTGCAGTGCTTCTTCTCTTCTAGAATGTGAGTATGAATCACATACTTTCTCCTTCCATTGCTCACAGATATGGATGCTGCTTGGGCACCTAGAACCATCCTCAACATATGGAGGAGGCATTGGACGTCATTGGTTAAGGAATGTAAGTAGGAATGAATGAATGAGTCATCAACCAGGCTTTATGATTGCACTTCCCAGGTGTAAAACGTCAATTTGTTACATATGTGATCTTTGGCAAGTTAGGCTCTTAGAGAGACAGTGATAGAACCTATCTTACGAGGATGTTATGCCTGGTGCCCACTGAACAGACATGTTGCCCCACAAGATATCTGACAATTAAAATAATCCATGGTGCTTAGCACATTCTTTCTAAGGACTGGCTGGTATTTCACTTGCCCTTCTACTCTCAGAGAGTTTGGTTGCGCTCATTATGGCAAAGCTTGTTTTACTTTTGCCTCTATGGAACGAAATGATCACCCACCATTCTCACCACAAACTTCCATCAGTGGCTGTTCAAGAACTCTGGGGAGCTCTGGTTCAACTTTAAAATGTATAGGGTGTTACAGCTAGAGAACTGGCTCAGTGGTTAAGAGCACTGGCTGCTCTTCCAGAGGACCTGGCTTCAATTCTCAGCACCCACATGGTGGCTTACAGCCATTTGTAACCCCAATTTCAGGAGATCCAGTGCCGCCTTCTGGCTTCTGGGGGCAGTAGGCATGAACACAGTGCACAGACATACATCCAGGCAAAACACCTCACACATAAAAATTACAATTTTTAAACAAATAAATCTTATAAAAAAATCAAAAAGTGATATAATTCTGTTACTGGACGCCGAAGAACATGTCTGTCCAGTTGGATGGCATACTGACTGCAGCAAATCCCTACTATGATTCTACTCTGGGAGAGCACGGGAGCGTTGTTCACAGAACTAGAGAGCTGTCATTGCCCGCATTGAAGAATGGCCTGGACTTGAACACCCATTCAAAGTGTACCAAACTGGACATGTTTGTTCTGCAATGACAATATGCTAGTACTGGAATTGACAAGCCTCTATCAACGTACAGAAGTTGGGTGGACAATGGGTGATCTTAGGCAACTGAATCTGATATGAGTCTATCGTGCATGTAGGCAGAAAGCACGTATTTAATTATCCACTACCCCTCTTCTTCAAATGTTCCATGTCTCACATCTGTACAGCCACCATGCAGCGTACCCTCAGCTCTCTGGGATTCTGGGACCATTCTCTTTTCTAGAGCATATGTAAGCCTAGTTTATCCACAGGAGTGACTCATGCCCTGGGACACAGGCCTTGTCTAGTGTCACAACCCCTTCAGGCAACTAGATCCTTGTCTTTGAGTATAAAGGCTCCAGGAGAAACAGTAATGATAACCAAGTAGGTCAACTTGTTTTTAGCCACATCAAAGAAGGAAGGGCAACAGGGGCTGGGAGGACAGGGAAGGACCCCGTGCATTGGAATCCAACCTGTATGAAGCTGTACATCTCGGGTATGGAGCTGATGAATTTCTGTAACTGCAAGTGAAGGCATTCTGTGGCTGGCCTAAGTGTGGGGGATTTAGGGGAAGGAGTGTAGAGTCCTGTGAAGAGGCATACAGGAGCCATCTTCAATGCTAAGTAACATCTCCCACTTTCTTCCAGGGATTTCTTAATACCATGCTTCATTCAAAATGTCCTACTTGTACCATCCCCATAACAGAGGACTTGTTTGTGGGAAAGGGGAGGGAGAGAGGATGATGCCATTAAAATAAGTGCCCTAGATCAGGGTTGGGAAATCAGAAGTAGGTCAGATGGGACCCATTCTCCAGACTTCTGAAACCTAACAACGTAGCAGGTAGCCATGTCTTCAGATTTTCCCACCAAAGTGGATGTTTGATAGGTGGAGGTTGCTAATGCTATTTAAATCAGGTCTCTCAGAGATTCTTGTAAATAAAGAGACCACAAACCACTTGCCTATGGGTTGGTTTCCTCAGATTGGTTGGTTGGTGTGCCAGTACTCCAAAGCAGAAAGAGATTAAAACTCTATAGATTTCATTACCAATATATCCAGATTAATCCCCTGTTTTGCCCAAGCATATGACAGGATCGGCAGACATAGAATAGTGGCTGCCTTCTTTGGTCAGCACATGGCCCTCCCATTGGCCACAGCCCTTACCCATCCAGGGACTTCCCTAGTGCTGCACAGGAGTTGCCTTCTGTGGAAAACCCTTGTGGTTTTACCTTACACTGGAGAAATAACTCCCTATCCATAGTGGGGAAATATGAGAAGGCCCCAAAAGATTAAATAGAAAGCCAGTGAGACAGCTCAGTGGCTGAAGGTACTTGTCATGGAGCCTGACAACTGAGTTCTATCCTTGAGTCCCACACAGTGTCGAGAGAAAACTAACTCCCAAAAGGATGTTCTCTGACATCCTCTGGCAGGTTTATGCCACTGCACACACTTACACCCACTAGATGAACAAATGAATAAATACATGTAATTTCAAAGATATTTTAAAAGACTGATTGTATCATGACACGTGGGAGGGAGCATATTTGTCAATAGAAGTGAAGTACTCTGTGTTTAAGAGACTGGATTCTCTGGGCTGGAGAGATGGCTCAGCAGTTAAGAGCACTGGCTGTTTTTCTGAAGGTCCTGAGTTCAAATCCCAGCAACCACATGGTAGCTCACAACCACCTGTAAGGAGATCTGACACCCTCTTCTGATGCTTCTGAAGACAGCTACAGTGTATTAGCAGGGTCGGAGCAAGAAGGCTGGAGCAAGAAGGCCGGAGCCAACAGGGCTGTTCTGAGAACAATTCCCAGCAACCACATGATGGCTCATGGCCATCTGTACAATTACAGTGTACTCATACACATAAAATAAATAAATCTTTAAGAGAGAGAGAGAGAGAGAGAGAGAGAGAGAGAGAGAGAGAGAGACCCTGTTAAAAAAAAAAGTCTCTGTAAGGGCCCCAGGCCTGTTAGCCTCAGGTAAGAGCACTAATTGCAAGAGCTAAGTGGAATGACTCTATAGGTACTTCTAAAAAACAGAAGTTGCCTTCAGCAGGGGAGTGATGCGTTTGGACTCTGCAGTCAAAGGTGCATCAGTCACAATCAGTTCTGGGAAAGTGACGATTTTCACCAGTGCCAGTTTTTATCTCCTTTGTTCTCCCCCAAGGTGTTCTAACGTCGTGTCATCTTTTTTTCTCAATACAGCTGGCCTTCCCTGAGGCCACCGTCCCTTCTTTGCCTGTATCCATTAGGCATTCACTGAGCTCAGGCCTTTGGTTGGAAAAGCTTTCTTGCCTTAGTCCTATGGGCGATTACTTCTTTCTTTCTGGCTTAACTTTTTACCTATGCTTTTTCTGATACTTGGCATGACAACGGTTGTTCATTTCTTGCGTTTGTCTTTCTCTCCAAAGGAATATGAGTAGAAACTTGGTCTGTGTCCCCACTGCTATATCCCTAGTACTCTAAACAGCCCCTGACATGGTAAGCCCCCACCAGAACGCATCAGATGAGAAAAAGAACAGTCAAAATGGATGGAGAGCATCCTTAAATCAGGAATTGGGAACCTTTCTATTACCTTCTTCCTGGCTTGCATCTCTTTGACTCTTTTTTTTTTTTTTTTAATTTTAATTTTTGGTTTTTCTGAGACAGGGTTTCTCTGTGTAACCCTGGCTGTCCTGGAACTCACTCTGTAGACCAGGCTGGCCTCGAACTCAGAAATCCGCCTGCCTCTGCCTCCCAAGTGCTGGGATTATAGGTGTGCGCCACCACCACCTAGCTCTCTTTGACTCTTCATCTTACCTTTGATGTGCCTCTTGGCTTTTACTCTCATGATTCACTCCACTCTTGGGCCAATGACTCAGAGGAGCCTGGCTCCCCTGAAGTTTTTCCTCAATCCTTTGTGAGTCTGACACCACCCCGCCCCAGCCCCCTACATGTAGTATCACATAAAGAGCATGTGCAAGACTCACCTGATCCTCAAACACACATGAGTTCTTTCAACACTCTGGGCTTTTGGGTTCACCCCTTAAGAAGGTCTCAGTGTAGTGAGAGGAACTCCTAGTAAGGATAATTTCAACAGGGGATGAGACCTCATGGAAGAACACAAAGAGAAGCTTTGCAGACGCTTGGAAAGTATCATTCTGACCACTTTGGAAGATCTCAGCTAATGTCACAGAAGAGGGGACCTTGATCAAGACCCTTGGTAGATATTAATATGCTATTGTTGTTGTTGTTTAGAACACCAGTGCACGTGCAACGGTGCATGTGTGGAGAGTCAGTTCTCTCCTTCCACCTTTATGTGAGTTCCAGAAATCCAATCAGCTTGTCCGCTTGTCCAGTAAGGGTTTTATGTATTGAGCCATCTCTGTAGACTTCCTCTAAACTTTCGTTTTCTCGTTAGTGTTATGAAAAAAGAGGGTGGGGGGTGAATGTGGTATTAAGCTTTCTTCTCAGGCTGGAGGAATAGTTCATTCATTCAGTAAAATGTTTGCCTTGTAAGCTCAAGAACTTGAGTTTGACCCCACCCCACCCCCCAGAGGCCAGGTAAAAAGAAGTCAGGCATGGCGTTACCCACAGCATTGGAGTATAACTTTTAATTTTTTAAATTATATTTTTATGATGGTTCTTAAACACTTTAACCTCCCTTGTAGCCCACCACCTACCAGAGGTAGTAGAAAAGAAAGGATACAGGGGAAGTGGACCTGTTTAGAAAGGTTCTTTGGAGCAACTCTCCTGTCTGTGTTGTCTGGAAATTGGTAGTTCAGTTCACAGGTCAGCAGGCAGCAACAGCTCAGTTGACTCACAAACACTTCACAGATACGCCAGCAGTCCAGTTCCATAAAGTCGGGGTAACAACAGCGGTGACACGATCTAACAGAGACGGCGAGCCTCAGCCTCCGCTCGAGTCAGCAGGAACACCAGAAGTTCTCAGCTGTGCCTCTCTCAGGGAAGTGTGGATCAGCAAAGACACAAGATGCACAAGCATTGCACAGCTAGCTGTACCAGCAAGCCAAGCTCTGTCTCTGTCGCTCTGTTGAGTCTTAAATATATGCTCCAAACATCACTTGTCCTCCATGTTCCTTGCCTCAGCATGGGTTTTGCCTTAGCACAGGTCTTGTCTTAGCCCACGCATCTAATCAGCCCAGGGGCAAGGAGTCCCAACAAATGGAGCTCAACTACACAGTGTAAGGGGGACCAAAATATCTGTGTTGTTAGCAAAGAATCCTTTATCACGTGTCCTTTTACGTGTTTGCTTTAGCAGAACATCCTCTCTCTTGGGTCTGTTTCAATGAAATGTTCCTTCACAAAGCTGCCTTCGTCTTTCCCCTGTGTCCACTTTAGGAAAACACTCCTTCACGTGTTTGCCCCAGCAAAACACCATCCAACACAACTGACTCTCCAAAGAAACCTTAAATTTCTACTTCACAGGGAAGTTCTTGGAATTCACTGGCAACCCAGACAAGCCTAATTGATGAGTTCTGTGCCAATGAGAGACCCTGTCTCAAAATAACAAGATTGACAGTATGCAAAGAATCAAACTAGAGGTTGGCCTCTGGCCTCCACACATGAGTACTAGCACACATGTAAGTTTGTACACACACACACACACACACACACACACACACACACACACTTTTTCTTCTCATTTGAATTACCTCCAACTTCTGTTCCATAACCTCCAGTTGATGGTGTCATTAGCCCTAGGCCTCTAGATATATTTGACTTTCCAGACAGGTTCACAAAGACCAAAGTCTGCTGTGATGGTGTGGCAATCGAGACAGGCAAAAGAAATGCGTATCAATAAACAACAAATGCTATTCCTGGCTTAGTCATGGGATTCTGAGAAGCAACCGAACTGGATCAGCCAATCATGAGTGAGACTAACTTTAGCTGTAAACATGTGGCAGAGCCAAAAAAGCAGGCCTCATGAGCTGCAGCTAGCTCTATACACACAACACAGGAAAAGCAGCATGTGTCTTCTCCAAAGGAAAGCCAGATGATGGCATATGAACATAGTCTTTTCTTTTATCTTAGTTAGCATGGTAAAGTTATAACATTCCTGTCTCACCATAAGAAAGGTGGTCCAAGAACATCTATCTACCTTTATATGATGGTTGCAATCTCTCTTCACCACTAATTGTCGTCTAGATACCTGTTTTTGTAACTGACCTTTGATGATTGCTGGAAAAAAACAACCTACTTCACAGGTAAGCAAAAGTAAGCTAAAGTCCATTAATCAGGCAGTTCTGTAGTTGTAAGCAGATTTGTCTTACGACAGTGATGTAGCATGTACAAAGGTAGCATTTTACATGGGTGAGAAGTTGGAAGAGAAAGTTGCTTTATAAAAGAGGTCATTTAAATAATTATAAGTGCAAGTTCAAAGGGCTTTAAAGACATTTATTTTACATGTGTGTTTTGTCTGCATGTATGTGTATGAACAGTATGAGTGCCTAGTGCCTCTAGGGGTCAGAGGAAAGATCAGATCCTCTGGAACTGGAGTAACAGATGGATGTGAGCCACCAGGCAGATGCTGGGAACTGAACCCAGGTCTTCTGCAAGAGCAGCAAGTGCTCTTAACCCAGGAGCCATCTCTTCAGCCTCTCCAAAAGATGTTTGTCTGTTTGTCTGTTTTCTGAGACAGGGTCTCACACTGTAGGTCTGTTTGCTGTGATAGTGTGATAATCGAGACAGGCAAAAGAAATGCGTATCAATAAACAACAAACACTATTCCTGGCTTAGTCGTGGAATTCTGAGAAGCAACTGAACCAGATCAACCTTTGTCAACCACCAGAATGTTGAGACTACAGGCCTAAGCCACAACACCTGGCTTCCTCAGAAATGACTAAGAATATTCTTGGGAAAAGTCAAATCATTTTTGTTTTAATATACTCCCACACAAGAAATATGTGAGTACCCATATGCCAAAAATTCTAAAACACACATAAAAGTATGTTTCTTATGGAATGTACACTCAACACCTAAATCTCTTTAGAGTTTAGCTCCCAGGACCTGTTTAGGATGGCTCACAATTACCTGGAGCTCCAGCTCTCTTTTTGGCTTCAATGGGGCTCTGCACTCTTGTGCACGCACATACGCGCGCGCGCACACACACACACACACACACACACACACTTCAAAATAATAGACATCATGGTCATAAATTCTGCCTTTTCCAAACTTTCTGGGAAGATCTTTATTGCTATTTCCTTTGAACAAGCTTTTCTCTCTTTCCCTCTCCCATTTAAAAGCACATGCTTACAAGAAGCAGATTTGTCTGGCAAAGTCATCAGGCAATTACTTGTCAGCCTCACAAGGCAAATACTTTAAGCCCACAGCCTACAATGCCTTCTACCATGCCACAGCTCCCAAGCTTTGCCCTGCCACATCCTTATTGTCAGTGGGATTAATTGTATTGTGCTCCGTTGGTTTCCAGATGCAGACTTGACAAGAATAATGACAGCATACAGACTGGAGAAGTGTCTCAGTTGGATGGTTCTTGCCATGTAAGCATGAGGACCTGAGTTTGGATCCCAACACCCACAGAAAAGCTAGGCACCATAGGATATGAATATAATTCCTGCACTGGGGCAAGGGGTGAAGCACAGAGAAAGAAGGGTGGATGGAAGAGGCTGGCCATGCAGACAGGCCAAACTGGCAAACTTCAGGAGCAGTGAGTGTATTGGTTACTTTTCGTTGCTGTGACCAAAACACCATAACTTCAAGAAGGAAGGTTTTACTTGGGGGCTACAGTCCCAGAGGAGGAGAAATGGTAACAGGAGACCAAAGCAAGAAGCTAAGAACTGTAAATACAAAGTAGAAGACAAAAATAAATGGATGAAGCTACAAACCCTCAAAACTGTCCCCAGTGACATATTTCTTCCAACAAGGCTGTTCCACCCTACCAAACACCACTACAACCAAGTATTCAAATACCTGAGTCTATGGGGACCATTTTCATTCAAGCCACCACAGTGAGAGACCATGTCTTACAAAGTAAGATGGAGAGCAACTGAGCAGGAAACTTGACCTCAACCTCTGGTGTGTGCGCGCACACACACACAACATACACACATACACACACACACACCACAAAATAGCATAAAAGGTTAATTTAAACCAAGAAAAAAAGGTTAATTTAAAAAGATGATCACTATAGCAACTGGGAAATTGGAGGATGGTTATAGGACAAGAACCTGGAAAAGACCACCACAAAAAAGAAAAAAAAAAAAAAGCTTACTCAAGAAGAAATAGACAGTTCGTATAGCCCTGTTTGTACTGAAGCAGATTCCACAGACTTCATGGGAGAATTCTGCCAAACACCTAGTAAAGCATTCCCACCTAACTGTCTAACAGCAAAACACCGGACAGTTTTTTTTATCACGGTACACATGAACTTATTCTCTGGCCCAGTGATACATATACCCCATTTCTCAGAAATCCATCTTACAAAATGTTGTCTAAATGTAATAATATAATATATAGTCTTTTGTATGTTACACAGCTTCTATTTTAGCATACTAGTCTTTTAGAATTGATTATGCTTTAACATAGCATTACTGAATGGTTGGAATGTCATAGAGTTTGTTTATGGATGCTATTGGCTAACATATATTTGTTGTTAGTACTTAGCCATTACAAAAAAAGTTATGAGCATTCATATACAAGTCTTCTTGTGGACTTACTTGCCTATGAACCTGGAAGAGGTATCAATGGGTCAGAGACCACTCCACAATCGGTTTCATGGCCTGCATGACCTCAGCTCTGTGTGTGTGTGTGTGTCTCTCTCTCTCTCTCTCCTGTTCACCTTTCTGCTTCTCCAGGGCCACTCCTTTGTCACTGTCAAACGAAATAGTGTTTGTCCCTCTGTGCAGAATGCCCTCTCTCCTCCAAATTCCTCCCATACAGATAATTACATTAGTCATTTCTTGGTCTCATGTAAGCCATTGTTTCCATCTTTGTTACTGGTCTGTTGCTATGAAGAGACACCAACCATGACCAAGGCAGCTTGTAGAAGAGAACATTTAATTGGGGCTTGCTTATAGCTTCAGAGGATTAGTCTGAACCATCATGGTGGAGAGCATGGTGGTGGGCAGGTAGACATGGTGAGGATCCACAGGCAGCAGATACACACAGACTGAGCCTGATGTGAGCTTTTGAAACCTCAAAGCCCACCCCCAGGGACCCACCTCCTCCAACAAGGTCACACTTCCTGATCCTTCCCAACAGTCCACCAACTACATGAGCCTATGGAGGCCATTCTCATTCAAACTACCATATTCTGAACCCTGTCTGCCCCGTGCCCTAATGTTTCCATAGTGCCTCTGCGTCCAGGTCCTGGGAGATGAATATCTACCGTGCATTTCAAACTGCTTATTTTCCCAGTTCCCTGCAGCTTCTACCAGCTGGAAGGCTACAAGTGTTTTGTTTACTATGATGGCAGTAGTCATAATCATACGTGAGCCCATTCAGGCTGGAGAATAGAATTCTTTACTCTGAGAAATTTAGAAACTGTGGAAATGTATTGCTCACAGTTCTGGCACTGGGGAAATGAGAAAGTGTCTCCAAGACTCTGTCTGCTGAGGGCTCAATCTCTACTTCAAAGGTAGCACCTTCTAGTTGTTAAGTCGTGCAACACTAGGGGCAAACACGCCCCCTTGGTGTGCTTTCCAAGGATCTTAATCTCATTTTCAGGGTTCTGCCTTCACACCAAGTCCCTCCACCGGGGAGTAGCAAACTGCATGCGAACACAAATGTTCACACCGTAGTCAACAATAATCTTAAAAAACAATATTGGCTATTATTTATTAGGTACTTAGTGCAGGGCAGGCATCCCTCTTACACCAGTGGTTCTCAACCTTCCCAATGCTGCAACCCTTGGATACAGTTCCTCCTGTTGGACTGACCCCCAACCATAAAATTATTTCCATTGCTCCTTCATAACTGTAACTTTGCTACTGTTATGAATCATAATGTAAACATCTGCTATGCAGGATATCTGATGTGGGACCCCTGTGTAAGGGTTGTTCAACCCCCAGAGGGGTTGCAGTCCAAGGGCTGAGAGCCACTGTTCTAAGGATTTTGACTTCCTGCCGCTCAGCCTTCCCACACGGATCACATTTTGTAGACCCAGCACCTGAATTTGGAGAAATGATAACTCGTTCAGTCTCAACATTCCAAGAACAATGTTGATAAACAAAACAATTATCACATACCTCCAGGTTCCTAGTACCGTGCTTGTCAGAGAATAGATTTCCTATAATATTTGCAGAATTGATCTGAGGTTGTACCTGGAATAACAGCTCGGCCTGGCAGAGAACAGAGGACAGGGAAGGCAAATGTTCATGAACTTGGGCCCACGTGGGCCTTAGGACTGGGGATGCCATGCTGAAAAAAGTCTCAGTGTTTGTGAGATTTGACTGCTGTGAACAAGAGGGCACCAGCCCTGTACAGAGGCTCTTTTCCACCCTGGGTACAACACCTAAACACAACACCAGAATCCTCTCATGAGCCTTGTTCCTCTCAGGCTGACCTGGAGATCCTCCCAGAGGAAAGGACATGATTCTACAAGCCAACCTCACCTTGCTCTTGCTCTATAATGATTGGCCTTCATCACCATCCCAGGCATTCTGAAGACTTAGCTAGCTAAGGATCAGCCACCAAGTGATGGAAATGCCCCTAGCAGTAATCATCCCTATACATCTGCCATCTAGCAAAAGGTCCTTGGAAAATATAGATGAATAAGACAACACTGGCTCTAACCTTCAATGTCATAGTGGAATGCATAGATTATCCTGAATTAATTCAGCCGAAGTCCCTAGGGTGGGACCCAGGTATCAGCCTCTTTCTGTTGTTGCTTATTTTGTTTTTGTTTTTGTTTGTTTGTTTGTTTGTTTTGAGACTGGGCTCTCTGTGTAGCCCTGGCTGTCCTGGAACTGACTCTGTAGACCAGGCTGGCCTCGAACGCAGAAATCTGCCTGCCTCTGCCTCCTGAGCACTAAGATTAAAGGTGTGTGCCAACTCTGCCCAGCTGGTATTAGTATCTTTAAATGCCAGTGAGATTCCACAGTAGGGACCCATGCACAAGAACTCAGGTCTGTTCTCCCTCAGGGCCTGGCCTTTCCGACAGAGCTAGAGAGCAGTGGACACTTTCTGTATTGGACAGGATAGACGGCCCCCAAGGAGCAGAAGACCAGGTAACCCTTCCTTGTATATAGTTGTGGTCCTGTGCTTCAGGACCTCACACACTGGTCTAGATTTTGAAGAGAAAGTGACATCCTTCTAGTTACTCCTGAAATGACAGGACAGGGTGACATCAGAAACTGAATCTCCACTACCTGTTCTCTGCTAATACCTGGAGCTTCTTATCCCTTAGGGCAGTGGTTCTCAACCTTCCTAACATTGTGACCCTTTAATACAGTTCCCCATGTTGTGGTGACCCCCAATTATAAATTTTTGTTTGTTTGTTTTTTTGAGACAAGGTTTCTCTGTGTATCCCTGGCTGTCCTGGAACCCACTCTGTAGACCAGGCTGGCCTCGAACTCAGAAATCCACCTGCCTCTGCCTCCCAAGTGCTGGGATTAAAAGCATGTGCCACCACTTTTATTGCTACTTCATAACTGTAATTTTGCTGCTATTATGAATCTGTGATTTCCAGTGGTCTTAGTCAATTTTCCAAGGGATCTCAACCCATAGATTGAGAATACTGCCATAGAGACCTACTTCTGTATGTCTTTTATAGTCTGGAGCCTCAGCTTGCAGGTAAGTATGGGATTCAGTGGCATCCATGAACCCTATATCATTCAGAGGGCTTCACCTTCTGTGACCTGACCCTAAAGAATTCTCTGGCCTACTTTGTGTGATAGTAGATCATAAGTTCCTTCTAGAAAGATCCTACTCCATTCCCAAGAGGAAAGAAGGTCATAAAGAGACGCCAAGAAGAACCTGGACAGGCCTCACTGGATTCCCACTCCTCTCCCACTATTCCCATTACATCATCCCATTACGTCATCTTGTTATGTCATCCCATTACATCATGAGCCATAGTACAATTGCAATTCTACACAAATACTCAGTGTGCCTAAAACCTATTGACTTATTATGGGCTTCAGAGTCCTAGATTCTGAAGGATCTCATGTCAGGTAGAAACATAATCAGATCAACATATAAGCCTTTTCTTAGCCTCCCTCCCGTCTTTTCTATGAGGGTGTTGCCCTTGCCTTGTTTATGGAAGAAAAGGAAGGTGAAGGAAGGTACCACCTTCTCCTGCTCTCTAAGGTCACATAGCTGAGCAATTCTTTGTTCCTTTTTAAAACAAGAGTTAATGGGTGGTGCTGTGAGGTACCCGGGACTTTGTTAGGAACGTAGATATCTTCTGGCAGTTTTGCATCCCTGAGCATGCAGACTGTGTGCTCCCATGTCTGAAATTTTGTTATATTCTTAGGCTAGACATCTCTTGAGGAAAATCTGGTGGTCTATTGAAATGAGTCTTGGAGCTTCACTTCATACCAGGACACAAACACAGAGAGAGTTCATGGTCGATGCCCATCACACTGTGCAGTCTATGCAGTCCACACCCGAGGCTGGTAGCTCAGCTTCCTCCTGTGAACCATTTCTCCCGTTGCCATACCCTCAGCTAGTTACTGATCCTGTCTTGGCATGAATTTAAGATCCTATGAATGGGGTTGCCCATCTGCCACAGGTAGGCCTTTGGATCTGTAGGAGGGCGAGGCAAAAATGTCTGGCCACCCCAAGCATGTTAGCTGAGTCTGTGCTTAACTCTCTCTCTCTCTCTTTAATATTCCATTTATTTTTGAAAACTTTATATGTATATACAATGTATTTTGATTATATCTACCGACTACTACCTCTGTCCACCACCTCCAGGTCCTCCAGAACCCTGTGCCCAAATATGTGTCTCTTCCAATTTCACATCCTCTTTTTAAAAAATTATCCCAACAAAAGTGACCTCTGAAAAATGGGGGAGGTGCATTCCTTTGCCTCAAGCTAGGACAAACCTTTGTGACAGACTGAGGCCTTTTCTTACTCCTCTCTCTCTCTCTCTCTCTCTCTCTCTCTGGTTGGTTGGTTAGTTTTAGTTGGCTGATTGGTTGGGTTTTTTCCTAAAAATAGGGTCTCATTATCACAGTTCTATCACAGAACTCACTATGTAGACCAGACTGGCCTTGAACTCACAGAGATCCACTTGCCTCTTCCTCCCAAGTACTGGGATTAAAGTTATGTGCTACTACAACCAGCAGAATGAGGCACTTTCATTAAAAATTTTTAAAAAAGACTTATTCCTTGAGAATTTCATACATGTATACAATACATTTTGAATACATCTATCCCCTATTCTCCCTCCTCCAACCACCCTTAGAATTCAAAAAACAGAAAAAAAAAATCTCCAAATGGTCCAGAGAATGACCAAAGATCATTATATTCTGGTTTTGAATGATTGAATTTATTAAGTTTAAGTAAGAGAATGAATAGCAAGTAATAAGTAAATGATAGATAAATAGATAGATAGATAGATAGATAGATAGATAGATAGATAGATATGAGAGAGAGAGAGAGAGAGAGAGAGAGAGAGAGAGAGAGAGAGAGAGGAAGTAAATTAGCAAAATATCAAAATATCAGCATTCAGCAGAAATTGACCAGGGAGCACAGACCCACTTGTTGAGCCCGCTTCCCAGTGAGCTCAAACAGTACATGGTAATTCCCCAATATAATGTTCATTACAACCTCCCCTCCCTTTTTCTCTACCTTCTCCACCTCCTTTTCCTTCAATGATATTCTTGTTTCCTTTCTGTTGCTTTGATAAAACACTGACCAAAAGCAACTTAGGGAATGAAAAGATTTATACTTCCAGCTCACAGTTCACCACTGCCAGAAGTCAGGGCAGGATCTTGAAGGCAGGCCTCCTTGTTGTTCCACACATCATCACCTCAGTCACAGCCAAGGAATACAGCAGAGACCACGGGGTGTGCAACCTGAGGGCCCCGTCACAGATTCACGGTTAACTAACTTTTCCATAACCTTACAACCCACAACTGTGAGCTCGGGGAATGAGACTGTCCACAGTTGGCTGGGCCTTCCTACGTCAATTAACAAAGAAGATGATCCTCCTCAATCCACAATAGTTGGACCTGGACAATCCTTAATAGAGACTCCTTTCTCAGTCAGACAGTGATGGCATACCTTTAATCCCAGTACTCTGGAGGCAGAGGCAGGTGGATCTCTGTGAGTTGGAGGCCAGCCTGGTCTACAAAGCGAGTCCTAGGACAGAAAGGCTAGGACACCCACAGAGTCCAACTACTGCTGCCCATATATGCATGGTGTGGGGCCCTCCAGTGAACATAGGCATTCTAGTCACCACATTCCCAAAGCAAAACGACTCTCCTTCCAGCACCTCTACATACTGGGATCACAGGCACACACAGCCATGGCCAATTTTATGAAGTGCTAAGAATCCAATCTAGTGCTTTGTACATTCTGGACAATCACTTACTGAGCGAAACCCCAGGAGGTTAATTTTTTTTTTTTTTTTATTCTAGAGGCAGGCAACACTTCATTCCAAAGTATTTTAGTAGGCTCAGTAGAAGGGCTTGGTCCTATAACAATGGTTCTCAACCTTCCTAATGTTGTGACCCTTTAATACAGTTCCTCACATTGTGATGACCCCCAACCATAAAAGTATTTTCATTGCTTTGTAACTTTAATTTTGCTACCATCATGAATTGTGATGTCAATAGCTGTGCTTTCTGATGGTTTTAGGAGACCCTGTGAAGGAGTCATTTGATCTCCAAAGAGGATGCAACCCCCAGGTTAGGAACCACTGTTCTATAGGTTAAGGGATCTGAAATAAGCAAAAATGAAGAACAGAAGGTGAATTTGTTGTGCCAGGCTGCTCTTCTGGTAAAGGCATCGAGCTGGAAGATGCAAGAATAGAAAAATATATGATTGACGTTGGGTCACTCCAGGTCACCTCTTTTGGATCAAGGATCAAGGCAGGAAGGGCACCATTCTCCTGCCAATGGAAGCTGCCTCTGAGCAAATCCAGGGGTTATCTTTCTCCTGATTTGTTGGAAAGTCAAGACACTAGTTTCGTTTTGGCTAGTGAACTTAACTTTAGTGCATCTCAGGAGCCTGGCCCACAGTGACCTGCGATTTTGACTTAACACTGTGCGGTTCATTATACAGTACACAAATAAACAGCTAATTGAGGGGATCCAAGGAAAGGGATCCCCTTACAGGAACCCCTGTGCCAGCAATTCCCAACCTGTTGGTCAAGACTCTTTTGGAGGTTGAAAGACACTGCCACAGGGGTCTCCAAGACCATCAGAAAACACAGATGTTTACATTACAATTCATAACAGTAGCAGAATTATAGTTCTAAAGTAGCAATGACAATAATGTCATGGTCAGGGGTCAACACTACATGAGGAGCTGTAGTAAAGCCTTGTAGTGTTAGGAAGGTTGAGAAGCACTTGCTGAGGTTTGCTCTGTTGTAATGCTAAATACTGGCCCTGGCTGCCCCAGGGATGAGGAGATTCTCACCTAAAACCCAAGGGATACTATTGTAACCTTGCCCCCCCCACCCGAAATATCCCTGATTGGTGAATGAAGATGGCTACGGCTTATAGCTGGGCAGAAGAGAGATAGGTAATTTCGGTTCCCAGGCTTGGGGTCTGAGAAGAACCATGAGGAGGGAGAGAGAGACAGTAGAGAAAGGAACCATAGGGTGGGTGAACCATAAAAACATGGCCCTGAGGGCTGGCCAATTGGAGTTAAGAGCAGCCTGGATGAAAAATGGAAACTTACAACTTGGGGTTATTGACAGGGAAGTAAATTTGAATAGCTTAGAGGGTAGATATCTGTCCCTCTCCAGTGTTTTAGAGGCTTATTATAAATGTAAACGTTTTGCATTTTTTATCTGAGACCTGAATGATCAAAGGCAGGGTAGAAAAACCGCTGACTGAAATTAAATATTATCTACAACACCCCACTGCTCTATGGGTTTGTGATATGTGATTCTTCTGAAAGGTGAATGTACTCTTCACTCCAGAGGTTCCGCCAACCCTGTCACTGAGGTAATAGTGTCAGTACTATTAACAGACACAATTGAGCGCTGGTTATTGTATCAGCTTTCTGTTGTTGTAACAAAATAGTAGTAATAATGAACTTGATGATCACAGTCTCAGAGCCCTCTGTCTGTGAGCCATGGTGACTGCATGACAGAAGAAAACTGTCCACCTGGTGACAACCCGTGAGTAAAGAAAGAAGGAGAGGTGTTGGAGTGTTGATATCACCTTTGAAGGCACATCCACTCATGAATTAACTTCCTCCTAGTAGGCTCAATCTCTAAAAGGTTCTATAACCTGATTGTGCTTCAGTCTTCGGACCAAGTCAATATATGGCCTTGGGGGGAGGGGGGGTTGCTTGAGATCCCAAGCTAGAACAGTCATTGAACATTGAACCTAGCCTGCAGCCCCTTTCCCTCCCTAGGGACCAGGAAACAGAACTTTCGTATTCCTCTCTCTCTTTCTCTCTGTCTCTTTCTGTGTGTCTCTGTCTCTCTTTGTGTGTCTGTGTGTCTCTATCTGTGTGTGTGTGTGTGTGTGTGTGTGTGGTGTCTGTCTGTGTGCCTGTCTGTCTAGGAACTACAGTAGGTGTGTGGATGTCACAAAAACAACCTAGAGTTGTCAGTTTTTCCCGTCCACCTCCTCCTCAGGTGGATGGGGATGGAACTCAGATCATGAGACTCAGACACCGTCTCATCAGCTGCATAGACGCTTCTCTTTGCAGTCATCAGCCATGCCCTCAAGACTCATAATAGGTCAAAGTAATGAGAGTAAACAACCAGTGACTGTGCAACCATGAATGGGGCTTCTGTACCACCTCTTCCAAGGCTCAGGGAATATCACAGAAGAAGGGGTAGGAAAAATGTCAGAACCTGAGGAAATGGGAAGCCACTGACCCCTGGGCATGACTTGGCTGTTACACCATTGAACTCATAGCACCTAGGGTTACCAGCACAAGATCGCTCCAAGATAGGACCTGCCAGCAGTCCATTGTAGGTGGCAGGTGGGAATCAATGAGGGAAGGAGAAACATTTTCTTCAGTGGTATAATCACAGGTGAGGTACTCACAACCTTGTAAATGACCCCCACCCACACTTCTACAAACAACGCTAATGGAACTCACTGGGTCATAGAAAAAGACGTTGAAAGCAAGAGAGGGCTAGTGGGAAAGAGGAGTGGGGAGGGAGATAGGAGGACAAACATGATTGAAAGACATTCTGTCTTTATATATGAAAAGATCATAAAGGTGCCGTTGCTGTGTATGATTAAGACATATGTTAGGGTCCAAGAACTGCCTTACCAACCACATGAACATGATCTCAGACAGGGATAGTTAATTGAGCATACGCCTCAGGACTGGTCAACCAGGGCCATGGTCCAGATCCTTCAGGGTTTTTAAGCCCAAATTTCCACAAACATCTGTGCCAAATTATTCCACCAATGAGCATTAAAGGATAGGGGTTTCCTTGGGAACATGTCTTTGTTGTACACTAATCCTGCTCCCATTAGTTGGGTTATTCAACTGTGGCAGGGGACTTGCCTTGTCTAACATTCATGCCTTAACTTGCCAGCCAGGATCTCAGTTACCCATGTACATGGCTCTTTCTGCCAAGGAGGATGTCAGTTCCCAAGGAGGTCTTGGGAACTTAAACTTGGGAACTTAGACCACTATTCAAAATGGAAGTCTTATTCCAAATAGTTTCTTATACTGGTACAGTTGTCTCTCTCTTATGTTAGGGTCCATCCCAGGGGCAGCTTATAAAGGCAGATACTATAAAAACGAGGTGCAAGAAGTGCTGTGGGATGTTTGGTTTGGGTCCAAGCTTATTGTGGGTAACTATATAAAACAGTTCTACTGACTTCTATCATGATTGCTTTTCAAGAGCACAGAACATAATAGAATATTTAGTCAATCTTTACACTAGAAAGTTTCCTAATAGCAGAAACATGTGAGAAAGTTTCCTTATTATGACAGGTTATCCAGGTATCAGTCACTGGGCCTTAGCATTTACCTGGGCCTTACTATTTCATTTAGGCCTTAATATTTTATCCAGGTCCTAACACATACTTGTAAAAAAAAAAAAAAAACCCAACAACAACAACAACAAAAAAAACACACATCTTTAAAAACAATTATTTTTAAAAGTGTGTGATATGTTCTGTGCAGGTGCAGTTTTGGTTCTGAGTACTTTAAGGCTCCGGTTGGTTGAATCAGCAGCTGTGACCCTAAGGACTGTATATATTTTTAATCCTCCCCAGTTCAGAAGAGACCAGCTGCAACTGCAGTTACAGCCACCTCTTAATTGAGCTTCTCCTCTGCTCTTGCCTAAAATAGTAAAATAAAATTTACATTGCTTTTATTTCTGTAGGGGCCGTGGGCAGTACACACACGTGCCCCAGTGCCCACGTGAAAGTCAGAGGACAACTTGAGGAAGTTAGCGCTCTCCTTCCACCGCATGGGTTCTGGGATCCAACTCAAATCATCCGTCTTGGCAGAAGCACTTTTACCTACTGAGCCATCTTGCCAATGCTCATTTTCTTTTCTGTCTCCCTTACAGACTTTAACATACCCCTTCCCCCAAGCCTGTCCTCAATATAGGACCTGCCCAAAAACTTCCTGAGAGCGCAGCTACAGACCTATTTGTGTGTCTAGTGTGGGTCTTAATGACACTGGGAATTTCCTAAGATTTAACCCGTGTCTGACTCACCATTGTTTTCCTATGATACATAGCCCTTCAGACAATGCCTTGCACAGACACGTTTATCAATAGACTTTGTAGAATAAGCATCATATTTTAAAATCATTTGCAAGGCTAGGCAGGGACAGATTATTTCTTTTCTCCAGTTTACATTCTACCCTCCTGTCCCCGAAGCCTGGTGCAGAAACAGGCCAAATCTCTGACTGGGAGAGTGAGGGCAAAGGACTTGAGAAACTGTGACGAACAGGCTGAGAGGGAAATGGTGCCAGATTGTCAGAGACATAGAAGGCCTGGGGTATTTTCACTCTTTCCAACTGCTCTGCCCAATCAAGTTAAACAGTCCCTACGAGTAAATAAATGTGGCAAAGTTAAACAAATATTTTTTTCGCAGCTGGATTGGTTCATTCTTTGTGTGGGTTCACGTGGGGGAGAAGCAGAATGTTTTGATTAAATCAGCTATTGCCATCAAACGCTTGTTTACAAATGGGCTGTCATATTTCCTGTTATCTCTCAAGTGAGAGTTCTTGGTATTGCTGAAAGGATTACTCTCAACAGGAAAACCCAAGGCTCCTTAACCTAATGTTCTCACCTCGTTATCAAGCGAGAGAACAACAGGTCAACCATACACTCCTACAGACTACAGGGTAGAGGAAAACAAGACATTGCTCTCTGTCTGGATCCCCGTCCCGCGGAGCGGAGCGAGGTGCGTTTTGGACGCTGAGCTTCCCACTGACCTCGTTTTTTTTCATGTGCTAACTATGCAGCTTGTCAGAGTACTGCCATGTCTTGCTTCCTGATTGCCACCTCTGTGGCAACCATGGTCCCTCCCTCCTGAGAAGGTCTTGGTGATCCTGTGAGATGCCACCTTCCCGGATGCTCGCTTACTTATGGACCATCCAGAGGGAGCGGGGCCCTGTACGATGATGGTGAGGGTGGCATGTATCGTATACATGAAACAGTAGTTGCTGGGTTAAAGACCCTGACCCTGCTCCTCCTCGCAGCCTGATGAGGTAATGCCCGTAGCATATGCATTTCACATAAGCATGAAACCGGGCTGAGAGATCATTAATCACTTGCCCTAACAGACATTCCCAAGTGGCGAAGGTAACTTTCACACCCAAGCAGTTTGGCTCCAAGGCAGAATTATACTATATTACCAAATGTCCCAAGAATTACTTAGTAGCTTAAGTAATGTGCCAGCAGTGAGGCCGAGTTCTTTTTTTTAATTTATGTATTCGTCTTTAATCTTCAGAAAACCCATCTGATGAGTATCATCATCTTCCCGAAGCCTACAGAGATTGAGTAACGTGCTGGTCGTGAGCAGCAGTGAGGGAAGGACGCAGGGAATTGGGCTGGGCAGTACATGCAGGCGTTTCTGCTCTTGCTGACTTGGGCACTGTGAGCATTGAGGACCAGATAAACAGGACTATAGATGTGACTGAATGCAGATTTCTTCTCCCCACAGCAAATACCTAACAAGATGCCCAGAGTCTAGTTTACAGACTCTGGCATTTCCTCACCCAGCACCTACTTCCTTCTGGAAATAACACCATAATTTTTTTAAAGGAGTGTTGGTGATTTTTAGTTGTTGCTATCATAAATTTCCATCCAATCAGTGACTCAAAACAACACAGATTTAGATAGAATCTTACAGTTCTAGAACTCTGAAGTCCAAACCAGGCTTTACTAGGCTAAAATGAAGGTATCAACAGGGCTGTGCTACTGTGGAATGCCTTTCCTTGACCTCTTTAGCTTCTAGAAACTTCTTGAAATCCTTGGTTATAGAGCCTCCATTTAAAGCTATTTTAAGCTTAAAGTAACAGATTTGTTTTTTGTTTTTTTGTTTTTTTGGTTTTTTGAAACAGAATTTCTCTGTCTAGTCCTGGCTGTCCTCACTCTGTAGACCAGGCTAGCCTCAAACTTATCTTCTACCTCATGAGTGCTGGGATTAAAGGCATGTGCCACCACCACTTAGCCCACATTCTCCTCTCTTTAAGGTCAGTTGATTGGCAGCTCTATGCCCCTTTGCCATGTGACCCTCAGGTTCCAGGGATTGGGAAAAGATCTCTATGTGGAGTCTGGGGCACATTATTCTGCTTCCCATGGGGAGCTTCCCTTTCCTACCCTTACATCATATATTCTAGGTCAGAACATCAACTCAGAGGGTACAGTGGCACATCTGTAATCTCAGAATTTAGCAAGTAGAGGCAGGAGGATTATCAGTTCAAGGTTATCCTTGGCTATATATCTTGTTGAAGACTAGCCTCAGCTATCTGGGATTCTGTCCTTCTTTCTTTTCTGTCTTTTTTTTTTTTTTTTTTGAGGTGGGAGGAGGGCAGGAGAGACAATTCAGTAATCTTGACTCAGAGGATGGCCATGTCACTAGAGTCTGGGAGGAAGAGATACTTCCATCCCAGGAACCAGGTTTGTGGGGCAGGGATAAGGCATCTGCCTCCTCAGCTCAGAATGCATCCTTTCCAGTTGTAAATGCTTGGGACTGTCCTTTCTGCCAGTAGCTACCATGCCCAACATCATCCAGACATCAGGTACATTTCACGAAAATACAGGTTCCCCTGCAGTCTCTCCAAGGAAAGTCCTGGAAATCACTTCTTAAAAAGAAACTATGATATATGGTACATATCATATTATATTATATTTATAACTAAATAAGGTCTTCTGGGATTGGCTACAATCATATTTCATTGTATATATATAAGAGTTCTCAAGAATAAAAAAATTACAATGAAAATAAACCAAGATCTCTTTAGTGGCACCTGACAGGCTCATGCTCTGCAAACAAACTAGAACCTGGCCAGAAGTTTATACATCCTGCAAAAATGGGTAATGCTTTCCTTTAAATCAACAAAACAAAACTTAGTCATGTTTGTGGGTACTATACTTTTTACAGCTACAAAAATCACACAC
Source organism: Montemys delectorum (assembly GCA_019843815.1). Classification (NCBI taxonomy): domain Eukaryota; kingdom Metazoa; phylum Chordata; class Mammalia; order Rodentia; family Muridae; genus Montemys; species Montemys delectorum. Next base: position 27,353 of record JADRCD010226309.1, read on the forward strand.
ATACATGAATATATATGTATGTACATACATATGTACACATATATGTGACATGGAAGCAGAAGGGAAATGGAGGAAGAAAGGAGATGACCAGAGAGGGAAAGGGGAAGGGACTAAGGGGAGGAAGAAAAGGCATGAATTTAGTTAACACACATGATATATTTGAAAACAATTATCTTTGTATAATCTAACACTATAATTTAATGATTATGTGCCAGGAGTAAAAAAATGGAAAACCGTGTTTGAGTACATCCTCTTCAAACCCTTTTGACAGCTTTAGACAAATTCTCTCCACGGGGTCTCCCTGCTGTTCTCCTGACAGTGTGTAGGGAGCATTATCAAGGGCCTGCTCTTCTGTATTGACATAGGCTTGGTGGGAGATGACAAATGTCTAGGCTACTGACAGATTATAATATGTCTACACTCCGGGAAGGGCCTTGAGGGTGCACGAAGTCACCAAGGAAACTGCTGGAGGAGTGTTCAAGGTCTTCAGGCAACTCCAGAAAGGCAGAGGCATTCCCCCATGCATTCTGTAACAATCTGTGTTGCTCTTTGGCAAACCATCCCTATGTCCATGAATCATGAATCCAACACAGGATCTTCTGTGGATCCAGTTCTAGGGACGGGGATGACAGTTTCGTCCCAGGAACTGTCTCTGGGCCATGTAAGCAAGTAGAGTCTTTTCACCCTTCCCTCTAATATATCCCATTCTATGAAGGGTGTCTTAGTTACTTCTACCAGTGTGAAAAGATACCGTGACCGAGGCAACTTATAGAAAGCAGCATTTAATTTGGGGCCTTGCAGTTCCATAGGGTTAAGGTCCATGACCATTTATGTCGGAGAGCATGGCAGCAGGCTGGCATGGGCCTGGAGCCCAGAGATTACATCCATAATCAAAAGGCAAAAAAAAAAAAAAAAAGAGCCAACTGGGAATGGTTTTGAAACCTCAAAGCCTGCACCTAGAGACACACTTCCTTTAGGAAGGCCACACCTCCTAATCCTTCCTAAACTGTTCCGTCAACTGGGACCAAGCAATCAAATACATAAGCCTATTGGGGCGGGTGTTGGGAGGATTCTCATTCAAACCACCACAGGGGAATGTAGAATTTGGGCTTTAGAAGTTAGAAGCACTATCCAGCTGGGCAGCAAATACAAGAAAGCAATAGGGGCAGAAACAATGAAATGGTTCTGTGTGTGTGTGTGTGTGTGTGTGTGTGTGTGTGTGT
>JADRCD010226310.1:3814-15494 GCA_019843815.1 Montemys delectorum
GAGAGAGAGAGAGAGAGAGAGAGAGAGAGAGAGAGAGAGAGAGGAGGAAGGGAGGGAGAGGGAGAGGGACAGACAGAGACAGACAGACAGACAGACACAGAGACAGAGAGGGGTACAGAGAGAGAGAGAGAGACAGAGACACAGACAGAGAGACAGAGAGAGAGACTGATTAAAAGAAATCAGAGAACCGAGTCCAGTTTTGGAGAAAGGCCCAAGCCTGGCAGATAGCTAGGCATGAGATATCTAAAAATAGAGTGGCAGCTGATTAATGACTGTCTTTAAAATAGAGATCAAACCCAGAGGATGTTCGGACAAGGCTGGCATGTTCTCCTCAGGGACTTCATGCTTCTCAAAACTGAGTTACCCAAGAGTTTGGCCCAAGTAACTGTCTCGTGTAGTGCCTGGCTGCAGGCATTGGGGATTGAAGGGCTGGCTGGCTCCTGTCTGGTCAGTGCCTACAGGTAACTGTCCTCAACCTACTGAGACCCCTTGAGGGCTAGGACAGGTTGGGACAGCGTTTTTTACTCCTAGGAAGCCTGTCCATGTGTGCTTAGCCTAGTGCTTGGACAAGTTTGCCCCATGCAGTTAGATGTCAGGATACTGGAATTATTTATTGGTTTCTACACTTTGTTATCATTCTGTGTAGTAGACCTTTATTAACAGGTCAAAACAGGAGCGTGGAGGCACTAGATACTAATGGTTTACAAGAAATCACAGTTTATAAGTTTATAAGAATGGAGATTTGAACCCTGACACTTGGTGACTTGCCTACTACCCACAGTGCTCTCATTATGGCCAGTCTCCCGCCATGGACAATTCCCACCTCCGTTTTTTATGTGCATGTGAGGTTGGAAATGTCTACCCACAAGGAACCCCAGATCCTAGCCTGGATTCTGCTGTGACTTTGGGATTATTACTCATCCTCCATGAGAGTGGTAGCCTATCTGGCTTGCCTTATTGTAGCCACAGTTTTTTAAGCTTCTATTACATGCTGGGCCATACACTGGCCACTCTATATACATTTCACTCCCCTCTCTCTTCCTGCCCCCTTCTTCTCTCCCTCCCTTCTTGCCTCTCTCTTTCCCTCCCTGTATCTTTTCCTTCCTTCTTTCCTTTCTTTCTTGAGACAGGGTCTCATGGAGCAGAGACTATCCTCAAACATGCCAGGGTTATTCTTGAATGCCCAATCCTCCTGCCTCCACTTCCCAGGTGGTAGACTCACAGACCTTTCCTCACACTGCACACATTTTCTCAATCTGAGGATACCAGGGACACGCCTGGAATCACCTTGACAGCCTACAAGGCAGCAGAGTCTGAATTCAACACTGCATCTTTGGTTACAAAATGCTCCCCCCGCCCCCGCCCCGCCCAGGCCCCCTCTAAATGACAGTATGATGCGCATATAAAGTAGTAGGTCTGTAAGAGGTCGGGGCTGTCTTTGGGGGAGTTGTGGGCTACCCAGAGTGTTGTCGGTATAACTTGTGGCTCTTCTCTTTTAGAAGATACTCAGGGACGCTCTTTATGGATGAAGTGGTTCATGGGCCCAGAGAAACTCATGGCAGCCACTTATGCTGTTGGAGGGAAAGCTGAGGTTTTTTTTGATGGGCTCTGTACACCATCTCCTCACCACTCCGCCCCCAGTGCAATGGGACGGATAAGGAAGATTGTGTTGGTCTCCAGGCAGACTACAGCCACTGCAGAGGTTTACAGTCCCTCTTTCCCTCCTGGCTCATAGTAGGTTGCTTCCTGGTCATCTCCTGCCCCACCCTTTAATTTTCTATTTTGAGGCTCTCTCTGCTGCAGGGAGAATTCATTTTGTCTCTTGAGGACACTAGTCCCGGTATAAACAGTCTCTGATAATAAATGCTCTTTTTCTTTTCATGGGATAAAAATCTCCCCAGACGCTTTTCAAAGTGAGAAGGGAGTTGTGTGAAACGTTATGCAACTGAGAGTTCTGAGCAGAGTCAGAAGGGAGCGATTCTGATGGGCTTCCAGGCCCTTCTGGAGGGAGGCAGGCCCTGGCTGAGCCAGTGGGAACAGAGCGGCAAGAGGGTTTAAGTCCAGACTCAGCATCCAAGGGTAGAAGATCAGCGGCTCTCAGAGGGCATGCCTGGAAACTGGGGTGGCTTTACCTGGAGCATGAGGGCAGCCTGAAGTGAGTAAGGCCTGTCCAAAGAGTCTCAGCTGGTGCTCCTGTAAGACCAAGCATGGAAAGGAAGCTCTGAATGCTGAGAACTGTCATGGCCACTGGCCTGGGCTAAAGGCTTCCAAACAGGGTGGATAGTCCTTCCTCTGAAAAAAAACGAGGAGGTGGCAGCTAGGTGCTTGTCACCAATCAATGGGCGACCGACCCTCCATTCTGAACTTGCTTTGTTCTGACTTTAGCATTCAGCGCTCGCTGCGTCTTCGCAGGCCATGATTTCCCCACAGTGAGTGGGGCTGGTGGGAGAAAGTGGTACACTACTCAGAAAGCACCACTCCTCTCCCGAGTACCTAGACACCACACCTTAACCACGGGGTGGTCCTTATGAGCATGGGTTTCTGAACCAGGCATACCCGGTTGGACTCTTGTTATTTTGGGAGGAGTTCTTCATGGCTGCATCTGTTTGAGTCTGCTCTGTGACATACAGTACTTGGAAATCTTGAGGAAGCCTCACTGTCTCCCAGTTTCTGTGGGTTAGGGATTCCTGGGGGTTCCTTTGGGTGGGACTGGCGCAAGACTGTAGCAAAAAGGTGAAGGATCTGCTTGTGGTCCATGCATGTTGGTAAATCAGTGCTAGCCATCCATAAGCAGCCTCTGACTCTTCATCAGATCACCCTTCCCAAACGGCAGTGTGAGAGTCCAATCACACAGGGAGTGAGTTTCCCAAAGTTGGCCATCTCCAAAAGCAATATAGATCAGCCATATTGGATGTGAGCAGTGGCTACATGAAGAATATAAATGCAGGGAGCTGAGGGATACCTGGGATCATCTTGGAATCTGGCTGCCCCATCCTCTCTTGAGTTAGAATTTCTTCCATAGTATCATAGTCAGGAGCAGTGAAAACTTCATCCGAAGTTCCTGCCGTAGAATAGACACTCAAAAACTGTTACCATCTTTCATGATCTCCTTGGAATTATCCTTCCATGACGGAAGGGATTACTACATTGTACTTGCCCTGGGCACTTTGCATTTGCTAGCCTGTGGAATCATATCAATCCCAACAAGTAGACATTATGGTTGCATCTACTTTACAAAAGGAGGTTGAGATCCCGAGGACAAGTGAAGATGGAAGAATGATGTCAATCCAACTTCCTATCCAAATGCTCCTACTTTGAAGCCCTTGTGGAAATCTAGCCCCACCAACCCCAGCATTCATCACCCCACCCTGTGTTATGTGCATCTAGATGGAGAAATGAATCACAATAGAGACCCTTAGCTTGCCTACCTCCTCAATTCATGATTCCCAGCAAGGATCTCTCCCTCTTAATTTTCAGACTTCGATATGATTTGGAACTTAAATGTTTCCTGAAGGCTCTTGTGAAGGCATCAGTCAGCAGCCTTTGGGGGAAGTGATTGGATTTTGAAGGCTCTAATATAGTCAATGAATGGGTCCTTTGATGGATTCATAGTATGGCAGCGTTATTGGGAGGGGAGGCTCATTGAAAGGAATTTGTTACCACTGAAGGCATGCCCTGCAAAGACATACCTTGCCCTGTCCCCTTCCGGTCGCTGCCTCCTGTCTGTCATGAGGTGAGCCCCCTCCCTCCACCACATGGTCCTACCACGACATTCTACCTCATCATACTCTGCCCTGAAGCAACAAAGCCAAGTGACCAAAGACACAAGCCCCGAAAATCACCAGCCAGGCATTTTGTCATGGTGACACAAGGCGATGGACAGAAATTCCTTATCTCTGAAGTAAAGACATGAGTCACATCAAGTCTATTGAGAGGATGTGAAATAAGAACTCATGCAGCCACTGATCAAGTGAGGAAAGCCAAGGTAGTCAGCCTTCATTTGTTTGGATTGACTGGCCCTCTCCACCATCCTGTCCCATGTCTTGGAGCGGGAACCATCCTGATATCTTCAGGTCATTTAGAGCTAAGGCTCCAAAGAAAACTCACTACCCATCACCAAGGATTGCAAAGCTTGACCTTGGGCATAGTGGTTAACCTGGACAAGCAGCTGGGTGTAGGGAAAGGGGCAAGAGCGGGGAGAGACCCTGACCCAAGTTTCTAGAATTCTTCATTGATTGGTAGACGATAGTTCCCTATAACAAAAGAATGAGGTGGGCTAGCTCTCAGCACAGGGGGTAGGTATATGCCCTCTGCACATTGTTCTTTCTGTTTAACCCTTGCTGCTCCCTGATCTATGACTGAGGGACCTCAGCAGTGTCATTTCTGTCCCCGCTCAGCTTCCCCTACCACACTCTGAGATGTCTGCACTTGTCCACGGAATGCAGTTCACAGGCTTCTGCTCTTGAGTCAGCTTGGGTAATGTGTCTAAACTCAGCTGCCAGGTCATTCTGGAAACTATCCAATGAGACAGTGTTTACTTAGCACAGTATTCAAAGCTAATCCATCACAAAAAAGATCCAATAGATATTGAGTCCTACTCAATGTCTAGTTAGGAAGTACGGGGCAGGGTGGGACGGGCTGTGGAGGAACTCATGCTACCTCACTCTCTCTCTCTCTCTCCCTCCTCGTCCTCTTCTTTCTATCCCCCTCCCACTCCACCCCCCAGAATCTCAAAAACAAAGTATCCTTTTCTTTGGTTAGACAGCCAGTTGCTCCAGGCCCCAGCAAGGGCAGCCAGTGTCCCTGCCTCCCAGTAGGAATTGCCCTGGAAGACAAGGCCCCACTATGACCTTTCACCTTTTGACCTCTGGGTGAAGGACCATTAACCAAACTGCTTTCTCCACTCCTTTGTGGAGGACAGTCCTTTGTCCAGCTGTCCTCTAAAAAGAAAACCTGTGGAGTGATGGCTTCTATCCCCAGGCTGCGTGTGAGCATGGGTCGCCATCTTTGTTTGTATAGTCATTTATAATTTATAAAATCCTTTCATGTGTGGGATCTCATTAGGTCTCCAGAGAGGTTATGTTTCTGGCTCAAGGTCACCCAGCTGGCAAATGGCCAGACAGTACTGGCTCCCAGGTCTTTTGATTTCCCAACTTGCCTCTGTCTCTATTTGAGCTCTATGTCTGTGGCAGAAGGGCTTTGGGGACAATATACAAGGATAATATACAAGGATAATTTTGATTTGTCCCATTTCTGTCCCTACATTTCTTACTAGGCAGGCTTTCTATCTAAAACAAGAGGAAGAACATTGCTATTTATATTCAGCTAGCTCCTTCGCTAGAAGTGTTGCATAAGTTATCAGATTGGTTTCAATTTTGTTCCCATGGGAAACTCATGAAATGGGCATTCTTTCAGTTCTATGAAGAAATCTGTCTGATGGCCAGGAATGCACCTACAGTCACATGGCTGTTGAGTGGCATCTCAGTCTCCTTAAAGCCATGAAGCTTTTCCTACCACCTATGTTTCTTGGGTTGTGGGGGTCTTGTGGGCACAACTCAGAGCAGCTTATGTGTGGCCCTGGGGGTTCATAGTTTTCTACAATAGCAAGGTGGACACAAGGTTTGGAGGAGTTAAATACAAGTTTAGGGTGGGATCTGGCTATGAAACCCAGCCAACATCTTCTCAAAGCCGACCTCTATAGCTGAGAAACACCAGTGAGAAATGCGAGTGGGGGCCCCTGGTCAGCAGGTGACTGAGCCTGTGCACGCCATAGTAACTGTGTTCCTCTGGGGAGGCTGGCAGAGGCATCGACGTGATGCTGGGAATAGTTCTGCTCTTATTTCTCTCCATATTTGTCACCTATCTTCATCCATCTAGAGGGAAACAAACTACACCACAGACTTTAGGAATATACTCTGTCAGGCTCTTTCTCTGAGTCTCAGGCTGCTTGCTACGCACGCAGGGACATGGGTCTGAAGGAACAGTGCCAGCCTCTGCTCTTCTTCAGCATTCAACCCCAAAGACAGGGAAAAGTCTAGAAATGGCTGCCAGTGAAGATGGGTCCCTTAGTCTCTCAGCAACAGCAAATCTCGCCCAGCAAATCTGTAGTGATTAATCACTTATTATAAGATAGGAAAGGGACCCATTTATCTTAGTTTGGATTCAGTGCAGTGACACAGATCCACAGCAATGGGATCTTAGCCAAGATGGTGCTTATTTCTCCTTTGTGTGAATGTCCAGAGGAAGGTGGCCTAGCATTAGTGTGGGGACTGTGAGCTAGGGGGCCCTGAAGATCAGGCTCCTTTTAGTTTCTTATGCAGGACTTTCAGTGTTACCTTTTGGTCTGAGATAGCAGCTGTAGCCCCAGCCATCCTGTCCATTGTCTCCAAGATGGCAGAAGAGAGATGAAAGAATGGCACCAGTGCCATTCCTACACGCTGCTTACGCCCAGGTGCCATGGGCTGGCCACATGACCACACTTAGGGAGGCTGCAACGAAGAAGCTGTAAGGATGTCTTTGCTTGGAAATAGAGTAATTGAAGTTGAGATCCTATTGGACAGTGAGTCCAACATGGCTGGTGGTGTGAGGGCGACAGCTATGCAAAGAGCACACCATATTACTGGGAAGTCAGAGACCGATGGAATGCTGACAAAATTAAGGAGTTATGTGGAAGACCCAGCAACTAGACCCACAGTATGGATCTCTCTCTCCCTCTCACTCTCCCTCTCCCTCTCCTCCCTCTCCCTCTCCCTCTCCCTCTCCCTCTCCCTCTCTCCTCCTCCCTCTCTCTCTCACAGCCTCTGTAGGAACCAGACCAAACAGATACCTTGAGGTTGGCTATCTACCTTCTAGAACTGGTACAAAACATTTGTGCTCTTTAAGTCACTCAGCCTGTGGTATTTTGTTATGGTAGCCCTAATAAGCTCATACAGATGCAATGGTTTTGCATAGTTTTTGTGATGGAAATGTCTTTCCCTGGCTGGAAGCTCTGATTCTCAGTAAGCCTTGGTTTCTCTTACAAAGGGAGTGAACTAATGCTGGATGGTGGCTGTGGTGGCTGTTCCCAGGTTTTATTCAAAGTCATCAAGTTCAATGTAAGTTTTCTCAACACCCCCCTTTCCTATGTTCCAGGCACCAGGCCAGATGCATGGCCCAAGGAAACCAGACAGGACTGAGAAGAAATCAGAGTATGGGGGTGGGGAGGTGGAGCTACCATCTTGGTTCTGGGCTCCTCTACTTTATGCTGATATTTCTGGTCACTGGCGACCTCCATGCCTTGGCACTGTGAGCAGAACAGTCCCGGATTCTCAGTTCTTCTGCCAGGCGAGAGTCCAGAGTCGAGGCTGATGTGTGGAGATCAAGTCTTCTCCCAGTGGGTGCTCAGCCAAGCTGTCTTGGTATTTGAGTTGCTCCATCTGTGGCTGCTTATCTTACTGGGTCAGAGCATGCTGCAGCTACAAAAGCCAAGTCCCAGTGTACTCAGGGGCTGGCTGGAGCATCTTGTTCACAAACTCCTGACTCTAGTGGCAGATCACCAACAAGTCTGTGCAGGGCTAGAATGTTTTGTTTCCTTTTGCAGACATCGGTCCTGTCACCCCAGCTTCATGGTTGTCTCCACCTACAGTGTGAGGGCCCGTGTCCCATGTGAGGTTGTCTCCGCCTACAGTGTGTGGGCCCGTGTCCCTTGGGAAGACAATCTGTGTCTTCCCTCTCCCACCACCAGGTGGTTTAAGTATCACACAACAACAAGACTCAAACTGACCAACTGAGCAGGGAATAATAGTTTAAATGACCAGCGACCATTTCTCTACCCTTGTTTCCCATTATGGTGCTTCCCCTCCCCTCACCCAGTGAATATCATTTAAGTTTTTAGGCTTATGTAATTTCTGAGACCAGCCTAAGCTAAGAGATGTATATTCTGGTGCATCCATTTAAGCACATTACTACATCAACATGGCATACCTCCTGGACATCACAAACCAGCGCGTGTGTGTGTGTGTGTGTGTGTGTGTGTGTGTGTGTGTGTGTATAATTTATATTTATTTTTGGATATTTTTTTATTTACACTTCAAATGTTCTCCCCTTTCCTGGTCCCCCCTCCTGGAAAACCCCTATCCCACCCCCTCCCCCTGCTTTATGAGGGTGTTCCTCCACCCACCCAACCCCTCCCACCTTCCCGCCCTTGATTCCCCTACCCTGAGGCATCCAGCCTTCTCAGGACCAAGGGCCTCTCTTCCTGTTGATGTCCAACAAGGCCATCCTCTGCTACATATGCAGCTGGAGCCATGGGTCCCTCCATGTGTACTCTTTGGTTGGTGATTTAGTCCCAGGGAGCTCTGGGGGTACTGGTTGGTTCATATTGTTTTTCCTCCTATGGGGCTGCAAGCTCCTTCAGCTCCTTCGGTCCTTTCTCTGGCTGCTCCACTGGGGATCTTGTGCTCAGTCCAATGGTTGAGTGAGAACATCCACCTCTTTGTCAGGCACCGGCAGAGCTTCTCAGGAGACAGCTATATCAGGCTCCTGTAAACAAGAGCTTTTTGGCATCCACAGTAGTGTCTGGGTTTGGTAACTGTATATGGGATGGATCCCTAGGTGGAGCAGTCTCTGGATGGTCTTTCCTTCAGTTTCTGCTCCATACTTTGTCTCTATATCTCCTCCCATGGGTATTTTGCTCCCCCTTCTAAGAAAGAAGTATCCATACTTTGGTCTTCCTTTTTCTTGAGTTTCATTTGGTCTGTGAATTGTTATCTTGGGTATTCTGTGCTTCTGGGCTAATATCCACTTATCAGTGAGTGTATACCATGTGTGTTCTTTTGTGATTGGGTTCCGTCACTCAGGATGATATTTTCTAGTTCCATCCATTTGCCTAAGAATTTCATGAATCCATTGTTTTTAATAGCTGAGTAGTACTCCATTGTGTAAATGTGTCACATTTTCTGTATCCATTCCTCTGTTGAAGGACATCTGGGTTCTTTCCAGCTTCTGGCTATTATAAATAAGGCTGCTATGAACATAGTGGAGCCTGTGTCCTTGTTACAAGCCAGCTTTTATATGTGTGCACCATATGTGTCAAGATGAAACAAAGGGCCCATGTGGAGTCTTCATACTATCACTAGCTTAGAGATATCTTGTCTGTACAGGGGGAAGTAGGGAGAATGTTTGAGGCCCTTACTGTAACAAGGAGGATACATAAACAGGAAACAGGTCAATTTTACCTGAGTCAAGGTCCTCAAAGATTAAGGTGTAAAGGTTGGGTTGCACCAGCATAAGGCGATAATGAGGCAGGTGCTCGCAGACCTTGCTCGACAGCAGTATTTGAGGCGAAACCTTCAAGGAAAGGCAGTCTCCTGCCCTTGCATAGTCTCTTGGCATCCCCTAACTCAGAGGTAGCCCAGATCTGTCCTTGCCAACTCACGTGCTCGGTGCCCACCAAGATATGATTTATTAATGGCTAGACAAAATGGCTCTCTGACCTTAACAATGTTCCAACATTTTAGCCAAACCCTGGCTTGGAATTTACCCAACCTAGACTAATTGCCTCTGGCATTGTTAGGGAAATAAGGAAGGGAATTGAAGCTTACAGCATGGGAGACTTATTGGAGGGCAAGGTCAAGTGGAATCCTCCCTCTCAGTCAAGGACTGCAACTGAACCACTCCTAGGAATTAGCAAGAGACCTGTCTCTACTAGCCCAGTAGATTAGCATAGTGGGTGGTTTTACCTAGGATGGGCGGGACCTTGAGCCGAGCGTGTGTGTGAGAGACAGTATGGAGCAGTCAGCATTCCAGATGGAGAGGAGTCTGCATTGAGCATTTGGACTAGCTCGCACTCTGACTAGAACTAGAACTTAGGTGGACTAGGACTTAGGTTCATGCAGTCCGCAGCCCCCCGGGCCCAGAGTGCTTGGGCCAGGGTGGGGGGCGGGGGTGCAGCACCAGTCGAGATTCAAGAGATTGAGCAATCAATCTTTCAGCATTCTAGAGTCTGCATTCTAGAGTGCTCAGAGCCAGGGGTGCTACACCAGTCCAGAGGAGATGGCTGCTGTTTTTAGACCCAGTGTATTTTAGGTAGCCTCAAATGTACCTTGACTGCTGAGCTGCCAGATTTTTCATTTCTCTTTTGCAATGATTGTAAAAGTCTCATGTCATTTTTAAGAAATACATTCAGATCCTACACTCCTTGTGTTGAGTCTGTCTGTCCGACCCAGCCGAATCCCAAGCCCACCTGGTCAGGACCCATTGTCCCGAGGAACATGGGGGTCCCCACAAAAAACTCTGGTCCGTGGCAGGCAGGAAGCAGTTTTCCTTCGGAGCCGAGGAGGATAGGACTGCTGGCTGATGATTATTTGGTGGCTCCATCTCCTTGACCTGCAAAACCACCTTGGTTAAAAGGTTTCAGCCAAGGTGGAGGGCTCTCCACCAGATGCTGCCAGACAGTGATGTATGGAACCTGGCCAGAGTGTCCAAGGTTTCCATACACAATACCTTTAACCAAGTATATAGTAGGAAGGTGGAAAGTGCCTACTTCTGGCCACCCCACACTAAAAGCTGGACACTCTTACCTGCAAAAAACAGCCTCCTAACTGTACAGTTAGGCCCAAATTCCTTGATGTGTGATTGGACTAGGTTAGTGGGGGTGGGGCTGGTGGTCTGCCCCATGGTAGTTCTCAAGAAAAGAATAAAAAGAACAAATAAAACCCAAGCACAGAAACATGAAAACAAGCCCACAGGAGTCCTGAAAAGAAAACAAAAGGAAGCTAATGGCAGCCTATCTCCCAAAATGGGCTCTGCCAATCAAAAGGGTCCTGCCAGTCTCCACCAAAGCCTGGGTCAAATTGGTGTGCTCTGACTCCAACTGAAAGGAATCCGGAGATCGTGGCCTATCCCTGGAGCGGGCTCTGCTGGCTGGGAAGAACCTGTTAGCTTCAACCAAGACCTGGGTCAGAATGTTGGAATAGAGCTGTCCCCAACTGAAGGGGGCTGGGGAGTATTCTCTGAGCCTTGCAGCCAGGAGGGAGTTACCAGAGCATCTGCCTTACCTCCATTGGCATCCAGGTTGTGCAGACAAAAGAAAAGAAATTACTTCGTACTGAACAAGACAAAAGACTACTCAGAACACGATAAAGACAAGACATACACAGCACACAGAGGTATGTCCCAACTCACTGATCAGTGGAGTCAATTGTTAAAAAAAAAAAAAAAAAAAAAAGCTCTACTATCAAGTCAAGGGGAACCCCAGTGTTTCCAGCTAATGCACCAAATGTAAGTGTCCAAAATTTGCTGAAGGAAGACCCCAGACTCAGATAGTATGGAAAACAAAGGGTGTTTATTCTGCAGAAACAATTAGCATGCTAAGGTCATCATCTTTTCAGAGTGGTGACCAAGACAAAGGCACTCAAGCCCCTTTTATAACAGAACTGCTTAATTGCTTCTGAGATAACAACAGACTTCTAAAACCTACAGCTTATACAAACCATTAACAGAAGGTCATAAGAAGATGTACACCACAGTTGCAAAGATAGGAGATAAAATATTGACTGGGTTTATCTATATAAAACTTCAAGGACAGCTTAGTTATGGTTTTTAACTTTCCATGAACCTGTTGAAAGACCCCCTCCCCCCAGAGCTGGGGAGATCCTCACTCAAGTCTCGGGATGACACGACCACCCAATAACTCATGAGA
>JADRCD010226311.1:0-15095 GCA_019843815.1 Montemys delectorum
AGTTGACAGTCACTTCCTTAAGACTTTAATCAGCTCTCATCTTGATGGCCACCCAGCCACCTGGTTTATCCCTGCCTCTATAGATTGGACCACATTTGTCCCATTTCCTTCTCATAGCACTTAAGACACTGAAACATTTTGAGGGCTTCACTAATTTTCAATTATCCACTGCTCGCTATTAATCACCCCATAGACTCTATGCCCAGGGCCATGGGTGGAGTTGTTATTACATATCTAAAATAAATTCTGACCCACAGTTGGTTTTCCATCAGTAACTTTTTAAAAACAATTGTGTGGTTCTGGGGATTATCCAAGGTGTCAATCATGCCAAGCAAGTGTTCCACCACTGAGCTGCATCTGCCCTCTGTTAATAAGTTCCTAAGAAAAAAGGATTTATCACCTAAAAAGAGATGCATCGAATGATTGGGTTGTATACAGAAACACATATTGTTACTTGACTAGCAAGAGACTCACCAAAAAGGGAGAAAAAATTGAAATCAATCATGATGTATACCATATTGATTTATCCTCAAAATATGCATAGTGATGATAGATAATTATATGGACAGAAATGTAGGTAGATGATGTTATAATAATTAGACAGACAGATTCATAAGATGATAGATAACAGATGATAGACAGATGATTGTGTGGATATCTCGGGCAAAGTTTCACTAACTTGCCCAAGGTCATGTCTCTAGGAAACACCAGGGCCCAGGGCCTAGACATGAGTCTTCTAGTATTGTAGCTTTCTTCCCTCACCCCATTATATTATGTAGGCCAAACAATGAAGAAAGGAATCTCTGGAATATATCAATCTTACCTTTTGACTGCTGAATGTGATTCTCCATATACAATACACTACATTTGATTAACTAGTTAAAGGAAAAGCTAAGAAACTTCTGTTCTAACTAAGTGAAGGCAGAACTTAAATTTGGACTACATGAAACTCCAAAAACTTATATTTGGAGGGAGATTGGTAAAGTTTTCTCCACGATTTATATTGGAGGCAGGTGTAATGTACAGCTACTGATCAGAAAGCCATACTGAAGGCAGCTGCCCATCTCCAATTTCTTTGATGCACATGTTATGACAGTGTTAGCCCCCTTGACTGGCTGCATCTCAGAGACAGTGATCTGGAAAGGACCAGTGAGTGCACATTTTTGGTAATTGCAGAAAGCCCTGCTATATAACCAATTTTCCTAAATTTTCTCTGCATAATTGGAGACAATCTTCTAGCCCTTGAGAAGTTCCAATATCTTTCTGTATCCATGGAAACAGCTTCATAGTAAGTAGAATCCCCAAAACTCAACCTGTGATAAATGTGTTATGGTTATAACCAAGAAGAAAGCGGCAAATTATTGCATAGTGCTCTTCCCTTGAATGTAAAAGGTAACTGCAGCCATTAATCCAAACTATCACAAGAGAGTCAAAGAGTCTCAAAAGTGGTTGCAAACTGGCCACCAGAATTCCAGGTGGACTGCCCACCTGTGGACGTCCCAGACTCTTTTGATGCCCCCAACCCTAACCACAAACACTATCCCAAATCCTTCTACCCTACTCATATTTGTGACCTAGCCCTCAACACAGGTGGAGGAGACCCCTGATCAACCATAGGTCAGATGGGCCAGAAGACCAGAGAAGAAACATAAACCAAGGAACAAAATACCCATCCATTCTGAGACAAATTCAGAAATCAGCACCTAAACTTATAATTACCCCAAACCCAGATGCCTGGATGCCAACATTAAGAACAAAACCAACAACAGCCCAGGTAATATGTCACTATCAGATCCCAGCTATCCTACAATAGCAGGCCCAAAACAGGTGAAGTATTAAAAAAAAGGACCCTAAAACCAACTTTATTAACATGATAGAGGGCCATAAAGAGGGAATTAATAAAGTCCCCTAAAGAAACCAAGGAAATAACAAACAAAAATGGGAGAAAATGAATAAATTCTTTAAAGAAAGCCAAGAAAACACAAACAGTTAAAAACTGAATAAAATTGTTCAAAGCATAAAAATGGAAATAGAACAAAGAAAGAAAACACAAACTGATGGAATTCTGGAAATAAAATATTTAGGAATTCAAACAGAAACTACAGAGGAAAGCTTCACCAACACAATACAAGAGATGAAAGAGAGAATCTCAGGAATTAAAGATACAATAGAAGAAATGGTCAAAGAAAATGTTAAATCTAAAAAATGCCTGACACAAAACATCCAGGAAATCTGAGACACCATGAAAAGACAAAACCTAAGAATAATAGAAATATAATGAGAAGAATTCCAGTTCAAAGGCCCAGAAAGTATTTTCAACAAAATCATAGAAAAAAATCCTAATCTAAAGACGTCATTTATAAAGGTACAAGAAGCACATAAAACACCAAGTAGATTGGACCAGAAGAGAAAGTCACATAATAATCAAAACACTAAACATGCAGAGCAAAGAAAGAATATTAAACATTACAAAGGAAAAAGACCAAGTAACATATAAAGCAGACCTATTAAAATTACATCTGACTTCTCAGTGAAGACTCATAAAGCCAGAAGGTCCTGGAAAGATGTACTGCAGACTCTTAGAGACCACAGATGCCAACCTAGACTACTGTACCCAGCAAAAATTTCAATCCCCATAGATGGAGAAAATAAGATATTCCATGCTAAAATCAAAATTAAACAATACCTATCTACAAATCCTACCCTACAAAAGATGCTAAAAGGAAACATGCCAGCCTAAGGATGTTAATGTCCCATGAAGACACAGGAAATAATCACCCACCAATAAAATCAAAAGGGAAGCATATATTCTCTCTCTCTCTCTCTCTCTCTCTCTCTCTCTCTCTCTCTCTCTCTCTCTCTGTCTCTGTCTCTGTCTCTCTCTTTCTCTCTCCCTCTGTTTCTGTCTCCCTCTCTTCTGCCCACTCCAGAACCATCACCACCACCACCACCACCAAATAACAGGAATCAACAATCACTGTTCATTGATATTCTCAACATCAATGGTCTAAATTCCCCAATAAAAAGACACAGATTAACAGAATGGATGTGAAAAAATGATCCATTTCTCTGCTGAACCCAAGAAACACACTTCAACATCAAGGATAGTCATTACTTTAGGGTAAAGGATTGGAAAAAGACATTCCAAGTAAATGGACCTAGGAAGCAATCTGGCATACCCAGTTTATTACCTAACAAAATAGACTTCAAACAAAATTAAACAAAATAGAGAATGCTACATACTTGTCAAAGGAAAAGTCCACCAAGATGACATTTCAATTTTTAACATCTATGCCCCAAATACAAAAACACTCCAGTTTGTAAAATAAACACTGCTGCAATGTAACTCTAACACATAGATAGTTGGAGACTTCAATACCCCACTCTCACCAAAGTACAGGTCATACAGACAAAAACTAAACAGAGAAATACTGGAGCTAGTAGATGTTATAAATCAAATGGACCTAATAGATATTTATAGAACATTTCACCTAAATATAAAAAAGAATGCACTTTATTTTATGCATTTCATAAAATTTTCTCCAAAATTGACCACATTCTTAGTCACAAAGCAAGTTTCAACCAATACAGGAAAATTGAAATAACTCACTGCATTCTATCAGACCATTGTAGATTAAAACTAGATATCAAAACAACAGAACACTTACAAATTAATGGAAACTGAACAACTCTGTAATGAATTAAAAATGTGTCTAGACAAAAACAAAGAAATTAAAGACTTTCTAGAATTCAATGAAAATGAATATATTGCATACCCAAACTTATGGGACAGAATGAAGGTAATTTTGAAAAGTATGTTCATAGCACTAGGTAGCTATATTTAAACAATTTTGGAGTTATCTCATACTAGCTACTTAATATCTCATACTTGAAAGCTCTAGAACAAAAATAAGTAAACACATTTTTGTTCTGTATATATAGTGTTTTGATTATTATGTGCCAGGGGATTTCCTTTTCTGGTTCAATCTATTCAGTGTTCTGTATGCTTCTTATACCTTGATAGGCATCTCCTTCTTTGGGTTAGGAAATTTTTCTTCTATGATTTTGCTGAAAATAATTCTGAAGTTTCTGTTCAAATCCTTAAATTCACAGGGAATGCTTACTGGTGTTGGATGCTGAGTTGAAAGTGGGAAGATTAGAGGATCTTTGTGATCCTTAAGAATATAGGGTCAGACTCCTGTCAGCAAACACTTGTTGGCATCTACAATAGTGCCTTGGTGATTGTATATGGGATGGATCCCAGGGGGGAGGGGCAGTCTCTGGATTGTCATTCCTTCAGTCTCTGCTCCAAACTTTGTCTCTGTAACTCCTTCCATGGCTATTTTGTTCTTCCTTTTAAGAAAGATTGAAGTATTCACACTTTGGTCTTCCTTCTTTTTGAGTTTCATGTGATTTGTGGATTGTATCTTGGGCATTGTGAGCTTCTGGCCTAGTATCCACTTATCTGTGAGTGCATACCATGTGTGCTCTTTTGTGTGATTGGGTTTACCTCACTCAGGATATCCTCCAGATCCATCCATTTTCCTAAGAATTTCATAAATTCATTGTTTTTAATAGCTGAATAGTACTCTATTGTATAAATGTGACACATTTTTTGTATCCATTCCTCTGTTGAGGGGCATCTGGGTTCTTCCCAGCTTCTGGCTATTATAAATAAGGCTGCTATGAACATGGTGGAGCATGTGTCCTTATTACATGTAGGAGCATCTTCTGGATATATGCCCAGGAGTGGTATAGCTGGGTTCTTAGGTAGTACTATGTCCAATTTCTCAGGAACTGCCAAACTGATTTGCAGAGTGGTTGTACCAGCTTGCAATCCCACCAGCAATGCAGGAATGTTCCTCTTTCTCCACAACCTCACCAGCATCTGCTGTCACCTGAGTTTTTGATCTTAGCCATTCTGACTGGTGTGAAGTGGAATCTCAGGGTTGTTTTGATTTGTATTTCCCTGATGACTAAGAATGTTGAACATTTCTTTAGATGCTTCTCAGCTATTCAGTATTCCTCAGTTGAGAATTCCTTTTTAGCTCTGTACCCAATTTTTAATAGGGTTATTTGGTTCTCTGATGTCTAACTTCTTGAGTTCTTTGTATCAAATGTAGGATTGGTAAAGATATTTTCCCAATCTGTTGGTTGCCTTTTTGTCTTATTGACGGTGTCCTTTGCCTTACAGAAGCTTTACAATTTTATGAGGTCCCATTTGTTGATTCTTGATCTTAGAACACAAGCCATTGGTGTTCTGTTCAGGAATTTTTCCCCTGTGCCCATATGTTCGAGGTTCTTCCCCACTTTCTCCTCTATAAGTTTCAGTGTATTTGGTTTTATGTGGAGTTTCTTGATCCTCTTGGACTTGAGTTTTGTACACGGAGATAAGAATGGGTTGGTTTTCATTCTTCTACATGCTGACTGCCAGTTGAGCCAGCACCATTCATTGAAAATCCTGCCTTTTTCCCACTGGATGGTTTTAGCTCCTTTTTCAAAGATCAAGTGACCATAGGTCTGTGGGTTCATTTCGGGGTATTTTGTCTTTGGCTACATCCCACCTTCTCTCATTATTGATGAGCATCTGAACAATGACTGTGCTTCAGTGTGTTGGACTATATCACAACCTCACATCCAGTAATTCGTTTCCCTTCTTGTCCAGCAAGTAATCTAATTATAGAATTCTATCTTGAGAATCTTATCTTTAGAATTGCTTTTGGCATCAACTGTCTTGGCTTGAGTGTCCTGGGAAATAGACTCTGAAATAAAGATCCAAAATGCAAAACAATCATGTGGAGGTATAGGAAAGACTGGGATTAAACTGAGGAAATGATACAGAATAGAGAAAGCAACCAAAGCTATTTGGTTTAACAGTTATTAAACAAAAACTCCAGTGGCAGCTGTGGGGTATCAAGTTATGAGTTGTTGATCAGGAAGGACTGAGAGTTCCCACAACATGACTGTCACCATTCCTCTTGGCTGCCCACCATGGCTCCTTTATAAGAGACTTTGCATAGAATTGAACTGGAAGCTTCCTCTCTGCTGGTCAGCATTCACTGTGCTGAAAAGTGAACCACAGGTGCTGTTAACAGTCTTACTCAGCTGAGACGTCTACAAATTATAACACCAACCTGCTAGGTACGCGCTTCCTACTTGTGTAATAGTGACACAGGAAGGGGTGAGGCTTATGTACAGTTTCCATCTGGGGAAACCAGACCTTGGCTCTATGAACGGAGGAAGGGAAGAAGCCAGAAATCTCAGAAATGTTGGAAAGCACAGATCTCAGAGTCACCCTTTTTGTTTGTTTGTTTGATAGAGGATGAGGTAACTGTATACAAATTACTATCAATCATTGGCCCTAGCCACTTTGGTGACATTAGGACAAATATTTTTCTTGAGTTTCAGGATAAAGTACCCATGTATGGAAGAGACCTCAGAAGTCTGAGGGGTGTAAGCACAACAGATGAATAGGGTAAGGCCACAGGTGAGTCACTGAAACGTACTCCATGTGCAGGGCCGAGAGTGAACACACACAGAGGAACTCTATGATATTGATGTGCTGCTAGATGATCATGATGCCAAAGTGCCTTCTAAATAACTATGCTTATGTCTATAGATTTTGGTGCACAGAGTAGCAGGTAGTGGTGAATGCTGGAAACAGGTGATGGCTGAGTGCACAATCCTAAATGACACATCTGTATCAGTGCTCACCCCCAGGCTTCAGGAAACATACCAGCAGAAGATAGGGCAGAAACAATGTAAGAGCCAAAGGATGGAGGGGAAGGCTCTGAAGCATTGACTTCTGAACGTGAAACAACCATTGTATGTGCAAACTCACAGCAACCCGAAATCAAGCCAGCTAAAAGATTCCCAACATGGAGGGGAGAGGGATACCCAAGGCCCTACCCATGGATGAGGAGCAACTGGCCCTTGGTGGCTTCTGGGAAAGGAAGAGACACTATTTTATTGGGGATAGGTGGCCAACCTTATACCCTTCTGCATGTGAGTAGCGCTAACTGAGCTCAGTGTGATTTTTAAGATAGCCATGACGTTAGGAGAAAGCCGTGTTGAGAAGCCTGGTGGAGGGCATTGGAGGGAAGGAATGGGAGTGGCTCTGATGAAGATTCATTGTGTAGTTCTCTGACATTTCAACGAGCAACTTACTGAGTGGCAATGAGAAGCAAGTTGTGATGTTCACTTTTCTACTTTCACTGGTTGTACTTAATGAACACTTTAAGTTACAATAAAGCCCTCAAGTTCTTCGAGCTATGACGAAAGTCTCATCCTTCATTACTTTCACTCCTCCTCATGATCATTTGAAAAGCTTTGTTTGCTCAAGAAGAGAATAGGAGGGGCTGGAAAAATGACTCAGCAGTTAAGATCACTGACTGCTCTTCCAGAGGTCCTGAGTTCAGTTCCCAGTAACCACATGGTGGCTCACAATCATCTGTAATGGAATCTGATGCCCTCTTCTGGTGCATGGTGGCAGTGTGTTCACATACATGAAATAAATAAAATCTTTAAAAAAGAAGAGGAGAATAGAAAAAACAATAATTAGCCCTTATAACTCCTCACTTACCTTGCTGCTAAAATGAGTTTGTTTCTTGGAGGCTGGAGAGATGGTTCAGCAGTTAAGAGCACTTGCTCCTCTCACAGAGGACCAAGGTTTGAGTCCCAACACCTACATGAGATGGCTGTGTCCTGGTTAGTTTATTGTCAAGACATAAAGTAGAGTCATTCACGAAGAAGGACCCTTCAATCAATAAAACCCCTCCATAAGATTGGCCTGTAGGCAAGTCTGTGGGGCACTATCTTTATTAATGCCACAATCAGGCATCAATTAATGAGCCAGCTATGAGAGGCAGACCAGCAAGCAGCACTCCTTATGGCTTCTGCTTCAGTTCCTGCCTTGAGTTCCTGGCTTGACGTCCCTCAGTGATGGACTGGGACCTGAGACTTGTAAACTGAAATAACTCTTACCTTCCCCAAGCTGCTTTTGGTCATGGTCTTCACCACAGCGATAGAAACCCTAAGCCTGCAACTAGTCCCAAGGTATTGATGACACCTTCTGGCCTTGGATGTGCATATTCATATGGTACATATA
The DNA here is from genome assembly GCA_019843815.1 of Montemys delectorum. Classification (NCBI taxonomy): domain Eukaryota; kingdom Metazoa; phylum Chordata; class Mammalia; order Rodentia; family Muridae; genus Montemys; species Montemys delectorum. The sequence continues at coordinate 8,108 of JADRCD010226311.1, forward strand.
CATGCATGCAGACACATAACACTTAAACTGCAATCTTTTTCTATTTCCTTGATGAGAAGCATATGATTTCTCTAAGTTCTGCATGAAACACTGTTGGAAGAAGTGTGGTGAACTAGCAGACCAGGCAAATCCTCTGATAGAGATAGTTATGTTGTGTTGGAATCATCTTCACTACTCCTCAGCCTGGCTACAGCAATGCCAAAGCATGGGAAACAACTCAGAACAAACCATTCTACCATTGACGAATTTGGAAACCTTGGATCCGAAAGAGCTTTCCCATGATGAGATAGGTAACCCTTTTCACTCACATTGAGAGGCCTGGCAAACTCCCATCTCCAGAAGGCAAAAGCAGAGGATCAGTTCTAATCAGATTGTCCACTGAGAGCATTTTAACCACTCAGAATGGCTCAGAGTCCCTGGCTTGCCACTCAAAATTCACAGGAATGTTTGCATCCAACTTGAAAATGATAAACAGCAGGCTCTAGGCCAGGCCTATTTGCTGTGTCGCCTCTGTCTAAAATAGAGCTTAAGACACAAAGTCATTGTCTTACCCTATACCACCCTTGCATAACAATCAAGAGTATTTTAACACTCTGGCATTTTTTTTAACCTATATAGAGAGAGGGGAGAGGTGGTGAGCGTGAGCACAAGGAAATCTAACTTCATTTCCTTACCACATTCTGGCATTGCCACACATGCAACTGCAACTTCAGAGACTTATCGGCAAAGCTTGAGAAATCACATAGAGACAGGCACTGTGAGAGGGATCCTGTGTTACAGGGCTATTTCAGCACCATGTGAATATTTATTTTAAATCCTTCCCCGGAATAACTCTCAGTTATTAGGAAATGCATTATTATTAAAACAGACATTTAACTCTCTAATGGGACCACTTCAAAGGACAAAATATTCTTTTGCTATTAAGTGCTTTTGTATGTTTGACAAATTAGGAATGCTCATTTGTGATATTCACTATCTTATAGTTCATCAAAATGAAACACAACATTGTAATTCATTCTTCTCATGTCATTTTGGACAATAGAATATTTGATCTCAGATATAATAAAAGATTGAAGAGAGACCAGTGTTATTTAACCCAGTCATGGCCAGAATGATCATTCTATAAGGAGAAGTTGCAAAGAAATAAAGGCTATTATTTTCTCATTTGAGATGTAGTGTTTTCTCACTAGAAAGGTATCGTATTTGCTGTAGTAAGAACATGTTACCTTCTGATAACTATGGGGCCAATGAGCTGCGGCTGCCTCCGGTGCAAGTGAGACATCCATTATCTTCTTGTCACTCTATGGAGAAAGCCACATGCTCTCCTGCTCCACCTGCCTTGCATCCAGCAAAGCTGCACAGACACAGAAGAAACTGCTCAACATTCAGAGAATGAGGCGCTAGAACATTCAAGACCCTAGAAGAGCTTTTGGATGGTAACATCTGCTTACTATGAAAAAGAACAGGGTTTCCTGAGGAAAGAAAAAGGGGAAAGTGTGTGACAGGGGCAGGATGCTACAGGGAAAAATATATCAATTATTTTGTCTCATCATTGTAGCCGGTGCCTGGCAAAAGTAACTCATGGAAGGAAGTGCCTGACCTGCCAGCCCCCCAAGTAAAGACATTGAGACCTTTTATTAATCTTTCCAACTAGCTTTTACACTCAATTTGGCCCATTTATACTCACCTACATTCTGCCATGTGGCTCGTTACCTCCTGAGTACCACCACTTGCTTCTTCGTCCACACCTGGCTGGTGAACCCTCTTGCCTCGGTGTCTGCCTAGAGAATCTCTGGCTTTAGACTCTTTCCCAGAGTTCTGATCTCCATCCGGATGTCCCACCTATCCTCTCCTGCTTTGCTATTGGCCATTCAGTTCTTTATTAAACCAATCAGAAAGGTAGTGGGGAAGATATTTACAAAACGCTGAGATAGATGATGCTTCATACAAAGATGACTTTTACACAGTGCACAAAAAGTTCACCCTAACAGGAAATGGTTTGCTTTTGACTCAAAGTTAAAAACTGGATGAAGTCCTCATGCTGAGAAAGCACCACTATGAGGTGTGAGGTAGCTGGACACATTTACACTGTGGTCAGGAAGCAGAGAGAAATGTAAATTTACACAAGTCCTCGGCTGACTCTCCTGCTCCCCAACCCCCCGCTTGCTCCTGCCCACCCATACCCCCCCTTTTTTTTTTTATTAACTTTGAGTTCTCATCTCATAGGATGGTGCTACTCAAATGCAGTTCAACCTCCCTGGAAGCATTCTCACCAACACAGCCAGTGATGTTTCTCCTAGATAATTCCAAATCCAGTTAAGTGGACAATGGCTATTAGTCATCCTGAGAGAGGTACAAAGGAAACATCAGAAATGCACAAAGAACAAACTAGTATTAAGTGCTATTTTTTTCTTTTTAATGAATGTACAGGAAAATTGGCATATTTTATGATATGTTTTCTCTAGATCTTATAGATGAGTCATGTACCTATGACCAGAGATAAGATACAGAACATCCTTCCTGCTGTCCTTTCGCAGTGAGACTCTTCTTCCGGAAACCACTGAGATGTTCTCCCTTCCTACAGTCTTGCCTTGCCAAAAATGTTACATAAATGGGATAATGAATCTGTCCTATTCGCCCTAGGGTAATACATTTCAGGACTTACTACTTTGTTTGATATAACAGTAGAGGTTTTTTAAAAATCATTTTTCAGTGTTTTATTATTATTCATGTGGCAGCTCAAAAAAAAAAAACCCAAAACATGTAAAACATCCAATTTTTAAATAAAGAAGCCAGAAATACAGGCTGGAAAAATGACAGCATCATCAGCTAATGGTGCTGGTAAAACTGAATGACTGCATGTAGAAGAATCCAAATAGATCCATATTTACCACCCTGCATAAAACTCAACTACAAATGAATCAAAAACCTTAACATAAAACCAGATACACTGAACCTAATAGAAAGTGGTTCTTAGCCTTCCTAATGCTATGAAGCTTTAATACAGTTTTTCATGTTGTGGTGACCCTCAACCATTAAATTATTTTGTTGTTACTTCATAATTGTAAATTTGCTACATGTAAATCATAATGTTACTCTAAGATGTGCAGGATATCTGATACTTGACCCCCAAATGTGGGGAATAGCCTCCACATTGGCCCTCTCTCTCTCTCTCTCTCTCTCTCTCTCTCTCTCTCTCTCTCTCTCTCTCTCTCATACAGATACACACACACACACACACACACACACACACACACACACAGACTTTCTGAACAGAACACTGTTAACACAGGCACTAAGATCAACAATTAATAAATGGAACCTCATGAAACTAAAACACCTCTGCACAGCAAAGGGCATTGTCATCTGAATGAAGCAGCAGCCCACAGAATGGGGAAAGATTCTTACCAACTACACGTCCAATAAAGGGCTAATATCCAAAATCTTTAAAGGAACTAGATATCAAGAAAACAAATAATCCTACTAAGAAATGGGCTACAGAGCTAAACAGAGAATTCTCAAAAGAAGAAACTTAATGGCTGAAAAGTACTTAAGGAAATGTCATCAGGGAAATGCAAATCAAAATTGCCTTGAGATTTCATCATCAGAATGGCTAAGACCAATAAAATAAAAGACAGCTCAAGATGGTGAGAACCTGGTAAGTGGAACTCTCGTGCATTGCTGATGGGAATATGTCTTAGAGTTACTGTTGCTGTCATGAAGCATTACGATCAAAAGTAACTCAGGAAGGAAAAGGTTTATTTTGCTCACAGTTTCATGTAACCATTCATTAACAAAAGCAGCAAGGACAAGAACTCAAGCAGGGCTGGAACCTGGAGGCAGAAGCTGATGCAGAGGCCATGGAGGGCCGCTGCCTTCTTACTGGCTTGCTTAGCCTGATTTTTTTTTATAGAACCCAGGACCACTAGCCCAGGTGTGGCATCACCCGCAGTGAGCTAATTCCTCCCCTGTGAATCACTAATTAAGAACATGCCCCCACAGACTTACCCACAGCCTGATCTTCTGAAAGCATCTTCCTCCTCTCTAGCTTATATCAAGTTGACATAAAACTAGCCAATACAGGCTGCAAACCTCTACAGCCACAAGGAAAATCAGGGTGGCAGTTTCTCAGAAATTTTAGCTACCTCAAGATCTACCTCAAGGTCCAGCTATATTACTCTTGGGCACATACTTCATACTGAAACAGAAACACGTGCTCAGCCATGTTCACTGGTGCTTTACTCATCATAGCCAGAAATTGGAAACAATCTAGATGTCCTTCAAAATAAGAATATTCTTTTTAAAAAAAAAAAAAAAAAAAGTATATCTGCACAATGGAATACTACTCACCCATTAAATCATGAAATTCATAGTTAAATGGATAGAATAAGAAAAAAAAATCATCCTGAGTGAGGCAATCCAGACCCAGAAAGACATACATTGATTGTATTTATTCACTTACATGTGGATATTAGCTCCTAAACTGATGATAACCAGGCTACAATCCATAAAACTACAGAGATTAGTATACAGTAAAGGACTAGAGAGTGAAGACAGCTTTCCTTAGGAAAGGAAAATAGAATAGATAGTTATGGATGGATGGGTTGGGAGCCTGGGATTGGAGAATCTAATGGAGGGATGGAATACAGGGAGAGAATGCTAAACTTAAGGGCCCTTTGAGGGGTAGTATGAAAGCCTTGAGGACCAGTGGGGCAGTTCAGCACATAAAGGTACTTGCCACCAAGCCCAGCTGCTGGAGGTCAAAGCCCCAAACCCACATAGTAGAAATAGAGAAATGATTCCTGCAAGCTGTCCACTGTCCTTCACACATGTGCTGTAGCATGTGTGCAGCTACACACACACACACACACACACACACACACACACACACAAAACAAGTAAATGTAATATATTAAAACATTTTAAAAGAGATTAGGAAAAGACTCAGAAGGAAGCCTGGGGACTTTTATTACTGTTTGAAAACAAAAACAAAAACAAAAACAAAACAAACCAATGGGACAGAAGGGCTATACATCTTGACACCAAGCTGGGGGGCCAGGGGAAAATGTAAAAGAGAAAGCCATGCCTAAAGTTCCAGTCTAAGAGAGCAGGCAGGTTCAGAGTGAGGTCACCAAGCAACCACCTGGCACATATGCAGCCTCACAGCACACAGGCAGCCATGGCAGAAGTGGGTGGAGGGTGGGTTCAGAGAAAGATTATAGTGTCGAGGGATTTGCCCACCCGGGTTTTGATGGCTATTTAAAAGAAAAAGAAAGAGGAAGAAGGAAAATTACACGTTTCTAAGTTACAGTTCCCAAAACTGGGAAGCCACACGGTAGAAGCCAATAAGTGATTGCACAGAGGAGGTGTTTCTGGAAAGAATGAAGACATTATGGCATCAAGGAGATAATTATTCCTCCCCTCACCATAGCATGTCTTCAGGTGAATCAGATTTCCTGGTGGATGGTCTCCCCATCTGGGTGATTGACAAGCCTATCTGAATTAACTCTTAAGAGAGGAAATATTGGTAAAGAATATTTTAACCTTTGGAGCAGATCACGATATCCTATCTCTACTCAGGGTCAGAGATATTCCATTCCATTGACCAGGAGGTCTTAGGCTGACAGTACACTTTTAGTGTTACCAGAGAAAGAGAGCTGGGGCTCAAAGCCAACCCTGAGGGAGGGGTCATCCTCAATGTCCCCTAAGGCCATTTGGATTTCAGGGGTTAAGGTACCAAAGCTATTTAGGAGATGTGTTGAGAAAGGGGGTGTGGGGGAAGATAAATATAACCCCTTTCCACCATGAAAACCCAGAGGTGCAGAGCCAAGACTGGTCACCAACAGGTATGGTGTCTGACTAGAGTTTCAAACACGCCCTTGCCTATGGCTTCCAGGCAGGGATGCTCATTCTGCTCATTCAGGAGAAGGGAACTAAAAACCCAGAGCTCCTTTCTGGCATTGCTGGTCTCCAGTCAAAACAAAATCAAGGACATTTCCAGCTTTGGGCTAAGGACAAGACCACAGACTGCAAACATTCCAGGTACCTGCCCCTAAATGCCTGACCCATTTCTGTCACTCAGTCTCACCAAAGTAAAGGAAACAAGGCATGAGCTTTTTCACCTTCTGTAAGAAAATGGAGGCTTTCTTGGATACCCTGCAAATGTTTCTCAGTCCAGAGCAGACTGAATTATCCCTCATAGAATCACCATTCATAAAGAAATTGGCACAACGTGTAAAATTCTAAGAAACGGCCTTTGAGGTCCTTGGCTTTCCTTGAACTTTAGTAGATAATGTCATCTGTAAACTTGATGAACAATAGCCATGTCCCTTAGTCTGTCAAGCTAACACATTGGGTTTTACATGTGAGCAGGGTACCTTATAATATAAAAGGCTAAAAGGCCTCAGGGACACAGAAAGGCAAGGATAAAATTACATTTTTAAGAAGGGTATTCCCATGACCTCATCCATAAATTGACCAAAGATTAGCACTCTTTTACACTTTAAATCCATCTAGCCATTAACCTCCCTGTCCTGTTTTCTCACCATGAAATCATGCTGTAACTACGGCTAGAATCATTCACCCTTGCCACCAATTCTCTGTCATTAATTTGGAATAAGGAGACTCTAATGGGCAGAAGGGCACTCAAGCCCTAGAACAAGAAACTTGTCCATTAAGACGTAAATCAAGTGTAGCAGAGATGCCTGTCTACAGGATATTGGAGTCTATGATATATGCTTGGTCAGCAAATTTTGTTATTGATTGAAAATACCATACCATTTGCCAGTAGGGAACAATTTCAATCTCATCAAAGCAAAGGTGTCAGATATTAAGAAAAACGAAACTTGAATGCACCAGTGAGTGAAGTTGTCAATTACCAATTCAATTTTGTCATTTAAATAAACATGTGTGGGACAAACGAGTGAGCGAGCGAGTGAGAAAGAGAGAGAGAGAGAGAGAGAGAGAGAGAGAGAGAGAGAGAGAGAGA
>JADRCD010226311.1:15105-45348 GCA_019843815.1 Montemys delectorum
AGAGAGAGAGAGAGAGAGAGAGAGAGAGAGAGAGAGAGAGAGAGAGAGAAGTGTCTAGAGGGGTGGTGGAAGGGGGGCAAAATAGGGTAACAGGAATAAATGCACTCAAAACACATTATGTACATGTGTGAAAACGCTTTAATAAGATCCATTCCTATATGTAAGCAATAAATGCTCTCATAAACATTAGGAATAAAAAGTGAACATTTGTAGACCACCCACTGTAAGCTAAGCCCACTGCTGGTGTTCAGAGTTACACAGGTGTAGGTTTAGGGGTGGTAGGAAGCTAGCATGCTTTCCTCAGGGAATCCACAATCAGCAACTGGAGATGCCCTGGTCCTTGTATGCTTAGCATGGATGTTAACATGGGACTTATAGTCTCAGTTCCCAGGGTGATGGGCAGAGAGATGGGGGTATGCCTCCAGGCAGGGGAGAGAGAAGACTTGCTGATGATGGAGCTGAGCTTGCACTTGCTCTAAAGCAATGAAGAACAGGTAAAGGAGGGAAGAAATATTTTCTAGGTCGGAAGGACTGGGGAGAGAAGACATGGGGAAAGGAGCAAAGACGATGCAGGCTGTGTGGGACTCGGTTACATTACAGATGGGAAATGTGACGTCATCCTTCTTTTCCTAGCCCAAAGCAGAAGGATGTGTGCTAAAAACTTCCTAGAGCCTCCAGGTTCACATGCTGGTGCCTTGGCTCCAACATAGTATTTGGAGATGGGGCCCTTGGGAGGTAATTAGGTTTGTATTAGATCATGAGATTGATGTCCAGGTTTGATGGCCCAAATGCCTTTATAAGAACAGACATCAAGGATCTTTCTGGGTCTCTTTTCTCCTTCCCTCTAACTCTTGACTTTTCCTGAACCAGGGGAGTAGAGTAGACAGTGATGTCTAAGAGGCCTTACATAAAATGCTACTAGAGAAATCTGTTGGCAAAGAGGAGAGATGGAATCTCAGCTCCTCACCTCCCTCCAGGGCTGACAGGTACAACATGGGACAAAGCTGTCAATGTGCAAATGACTCTTAAGATCCAGTGCTTTATGGACCACTATTGAGCTTCTAAAGCATTTTTCTATCACAGCCCATCTCTCTGTCCTTAAAATCGCATTGTTCCTTAATGGAAATGTCTCTGTGTCTGCTATAAGTGTGTGTTTCTGCTCAATTTTTTCTTTCAAGACATACAGACCTGAAAATCCTGGCAGATGTCACCAAACACTGATACCACTACCAACAATCAAACTGGCTGGCACTTTGATCTAGACTAATAGTTCTCAATCATCCTAACGTTGTGACCTTTCCATTCCTCATGTTGTGGTGTTCCTCAACCATGAAATTATATTGTTGCTACTTCATAACTGTAATTTAGCTACTGTTATAAATTATAAGTATATGATATGCAGGCCACAGAGGATACAACTTCTGTGGGGGTTGTAACCCATAGGTTAAGAACCATTGATCTAGATCTTTAAGTTTTCAGGTTGAGAAATAAATCCTGTTGCTATAACCATTTAGCCATATGGTATTTTATTGTGGCCACTACTGTGTTGCTATAAAGGTTACTCTTCATCATCAACATGGCTGGACTAGAATCCGCTCTACATCTGTCAGGATGTCTCCAGAAAGAAGCACCTGAAGAGGAAGGACCCACCCCAAGTGTGGGCAGCATCATCAGTTGGGTCTCAGGCTGAATTAAAAGAGAAAAACAAGCAGAGAGCCCTCATTCATCTCTCTCTGCTTTAGTGACACCCATGAGACCCATTGCCAAATGCTGCCACCACCATGCCTCCCCTATGATGGGCTGGGTCCTCTCAGACTCTAAGCCAACATAAACCTTTTCTCCCTTAAATTATGTTATGGATAGACAGATGCTTTCTGCTTTGATTAAAGGCCAACTTTACAGGAGGAAACTTTTGCCTGGTACTATAAAAGCCCCAGGGGCAACCCTACTGCTATCATTCAGCTAGTGGACATGATGTCAAGTGTCGTCTGTGGGTATCTCTGTGCTCATAGATTAACACAGATCTCAGTCCTCGTCAAGGTTGTTTCTCATTATTTCATCTACATAATCAGTTTTAGATTCCACAAACCAAGGACTGTAAAGATTGAGGGGTGTAACTACCAAGTTAGGCCAAGAACATTTGACACATAGTTCAGCCATCAATCAGTCCTTTCAGTCTGTCCTATGCGACAGGCTTAAGGACTATGTTCTAATGAGGATTCAGAGACCTGTCCATCAGCTTTAACTCCTGCAAACCAAGAAAAGTTACACAAAATGAAGAATAAAAAAGCATTAGACTCTAGCTCAGCTGGATCTCAGTATCGAGAGATCATTCATTTTGTTTGTAATACATAGTTATCTTTAGAGATATGAGCCAACCCCCAACTCCACCCTACATATCACAGAGATGTCGCCTGTGAAACAAAGTTGACAGTGTTCTCTGATTGTTACAGGTCACAAATTTGAGGACAGTCACCAGCAGTTATGAAAGCAATTTCCACTCCAAAACACAGCATCTTGGAGCAGGGAAGGACCCCGGAGAGCATATGCTTCAACTAGCACATTGTGTAGATAGAAATACTGAGAACAGTTGACTGGCTAATTATCATATATGGTATTTGTAACTCAGCTTGAAGTAAGTAGTCCAGCTTTCTTACCCTTGCATTTATACTGTGGCCCACTGCCCTTTAAATACTTAGAGATGGGGGAAATGCTGTATAAGAGTTGGGGCTTCTCAGTCAGTTAATCTAAAAACAAGTATTATCTCTTCTAGGACACTGCAATGAGAGAAGACGTTGATTCTCAGAGTAAGCCAAACAGTTCACAGATGGCTAACACACTATTCTCAGATGCATCTTATCTTACATCGAGTTCTAGGCATGCTTCAAACGTCCTTGGATGTGCTCTCACAAGCTTTAACCGCACCGTAAGAGAAACACCCCTGTTTCCAGCTTCCATACCGTACATTTTCAGTGTCTTCCTTTTTGTTTTTATAAAGGTCAGTGAACAAAATTTTCATTTTGAAATGCAATCTCCAGGATTACAGACCTTCTAGAGAGCTCTGCCTAATGTTCCGGTTGGCACACACACCACGGAACCAATTTCTGACCCATGAAGGAAACACTATCTCATGGAGAGCTTTCCTACGATTCTTTTTGTTAATGGAACCAGTGATCTTCAACTGAATTCAATCTTCACTTTGCAGGATGCTGCGGCTACATGCCACAGAAGAATGTGTGCTCTTCTGAGGTGCCAGAAAATTAGATGGGTAGCTTTTGTCTTTTCCCAGAATAATGTGAGGAATCATGAAAGATTTATGCTTGCATTTAGGGTTGGTCCCTCTCCCAACAGGAATCTTAGAGGGGCAAGGCTAATGTGTTTGGAGAGAGGGCAAAGGAATGGTCATCCCTAGACACTTCAGTTTGGGACTGGAGCTGAGTGATTTATAGTGGGTGGATGAGATCCAACTGGGCTAGGACTGGACTAAATCAGGGCAGGGGGCTTAAAGGAAGAAGAGGAAAGGAGGGGGGACTAGAGGGACAGAGAAGGGGAGGTGGGAGGGAGCTCTAGTGCGGAAAGGAGAGGAGAGTCTCATTGAATCTTTCATTATTTTCCTTCTAAGGTAAGGTAACTATTTAGTGATAGTTTCATAACATTTTATTCTTGTCATTACAACAGACACAATTCTGACAGCAAATATTCTGACAGATATCCAAACATACAATCTGTTTCTTTATATTCAAGAATTTCTGAGCATTACAATTCAGTCAGTGTTTTACAAAAATTTTTCTTCAAATGAGATCATGTCCATATTTCACTGAGCAATTGAAGACTGGAACAGAGTCTGGTACTAAATTTTAGAATGTATAGAAAGTGTTTAATACAGTCTTTGGCACCTGGCAAGAGTTCAGAAAATAATCATGTCGTATTAACTATATATTGGTATAATCCAGTAAGATAACAGAACTGGTCAGACATAATAAATTACAGATAAACATAGCTGTTAGCACATGTGGTAAGTGTCTTAGTTAGGGTTATTATTGCTGTGATGAAACATCATGACCAAAGCAAGTTTGAGGAGGAAACTCAAAGTATAAGTTTGGCTTATACTTCTATATTGCTATTCATCATTGAAGGAAGTCAGGACAGGAACTCAAAGAGGGCAGGAACCTGGAAGCAGGGGCTAATGCAGAGGCCATCGAGGGGTGCTGCTTACTGGCTTGCTCCTCATGGCTTGCTCAACCTGCTTTCTTATAGAACCCAGGACTATCAACCCAGGGATGATGCCACCCACAATGGGCTGAACCCTCCCTCATGAGTCAGGAATTAAGAAAACGCCCTACAGCTGGATCTTATGAAGGAATTTTTTTTTCAATTGAGGTGCCTTCCTTTCAGATGACTCTAGATTGTGTCATTGATAACTAGACAGCACAGTAACCTTAAGTTGCAAGACCTTGAGAAAATGTATAATTAATATTGCTTTAGAGCCTAGGAACTACCTTCTGTGACTTAGAGCTCTGCAGCTCTGGTTTCCCTAGGTGCTGTTTTTTTTTTTTTTTTTTAAATTAGATATTTTCTTTATTTACATGTCATACGATATCTCCTTTCCCAGTTTCCCCTCCAAAAATAAAATAAAATAAATAAAACAAAAGCAAAAACAAACCCCTGTTCCCTCCCCCTCCTCCTTCTTACCACCTCACCCTCTCCTGCTTACTGGCCCTGGCATTCCCCTACATTGGGGCATAGAACCTTCACAGGGCCAAGGGCCTTTCCTCCCATTGATGACCAACTTGGCCAGCTTCTGCTATACATATGCTGCTGGAGCCATGAGTCCCACCTTATGTACTCTTTGGTTGATGGTTTAGTCCCTGGGAGCTCTGAGGGTACTAGTTAGTTCATATTGTTGTTCCTCCTAAGAGGCTGTAAACCCTTCAGCTCCTTGGGTCCTTTCTCTAGCTCCTTCACCTGGGAATCCTTCCCATATTCAGTCATCAAATCCAGACACTATTGTGGATGCCAGCAAGTGCTGGCTGACAGGAGCCTGATATAGCTGTCTCCTGAGAGGCTCTGACAGCACCCAACTAATACAGAAGTAGAGGCTCACAGCCATCCATTAGACTGAGTACAGGGTCCCTGGGTGCTGTTTAATCCTCTTCCTGCATTCTTCATAATCACCTCTCTGGGAACCAGAGAGTCCCCTAGAACTCCCCCAAGCAGGTTCCTGCTTCTAGGCTTGCTTTGCCTGGGCAAACCTTCTGGAAGTGTCCTGGGGATGGGGTGACCTGGTCCTTGGGATACACAAAGGATTGTGGCCAATGACTAATACAAGCCATGCAGAGTAAGTGTGCCTGCCCTGGAGAAAGGACAGATGAAAGAGGACAGACTAGGTACAAGGAATCATAGAGGGATGGGTTAGAGTGTTTGGAAGAGGGGGAAAGAGTGGTTCCCTAGACACTAATGGGTTTAGACAGGAGCTGAGAGTTCTGGTGGGTATATGAGATCCAGTTAGGCAAAGGCTGGGCTCAAGCAAGGCAGGAGGCTACCATGAACCTTTTAATATACTGGAGACAGCCTTTAATACACGTATTGTGAAACCTAGCTCAAATGAAATAGAAAAGGCAGATATTAGAACCGGAAAACAAGGTGATACCCCCCTTTTAAAGGTGATGAGAAGATGTAAGTTATGTTTTCTGCCCCTCTGGCCAGATGTGTTTGCTCCCTTATTAATATTCAGTATGCTGCTCAGGTGTCTCCTTGGTGCTCTCATCCATGTAAGGCTCAGGATAGAGGTCTATACAGGAGTTGCCAAGTTACCACAGAGGCCTGGGAAAAGGAGAAAAAGATATTAGGGACAGACACAGTTTCCTCTGCTTCTATAAACTCAATTAAGCAGAGAGAGATTGCATAGAGAGAGAGTCAGGGCATAACAAAACTCAGGGGCTCCACCACCACATTTTGAGGTGCTTGGCTTCTTTTCCCAGTCTCTACCTTAAGAATGGATGATTTAACCATTTAAGAGCTCATGTTCTCCCCTCGGGGTTTTAGTGAAAACGAAACAATCACGATGCCAGGAAACGTGTCTGTATTCACATTCTGAATCGAGCTCATTAGCATAGTGGTTCCCACAGTGGCTTCCCCATTCTGCCTTCCCTCTAATAGGGCATGAATATGTCTCCTGTGATTCCTTGCGTGGATTTGAGCAGCACTTCCCTGGGTTAGTGATTCTGAGGACTTCCGCAAACCCTTTAGCTTTTCTTCACCTCTCCTTTCGAGAAATGCCCTTTCAGGTACTTAGGCCACAAATAATTGTTTGTTGTCATTTTGAAGTCCCCCGCCTTCATTGTACTATAATATCTCTCATCCTGTGTAACTGAGGCTTTTAGCTTTGTGGGACAAGTGGTTCTTTATTTTTAAAAATTGTTTTATTTATTTACATTCCAAATGTTGCCCCCCTGATTCCCTCTTCAAGGGTTCTTTACCCTAAACATCCCCCATTCCCTTTTGCTTCTGAGAGGGTGCTCCCTCACCCACTTCACTCCTCCCCATCTACACCCCCACCACCACATTACTCCCCCACCCCCACTCCTACCTCTATCTCCACCCCACCCCTCCTATCCCCTCACACACACCACCACCACTTTATCCCCCACCCCCCTTCCCTGGGGCATCAAGTCTCTACAGGATTAGGCACACCCTCTCCCATTGAGGCTAGACAAGGCAGTCCTCTGTTACTAATGTGCTGAGGGGGAGTCATGGACCAGCCCCTGTATGCTATTTGGTTAGTAGCTTAGTCTCGGGGAGCTCCTAAGGATACGAGTTAGCTGACACTGTTGGTTTTCCTATGGGGCTGCCAAAAATGGAGCAGAGATTGAAGAAAATGTCATTCAATGACCACCCAACTTGGGATCCATCCCATGGGTGGGCATCAAACCCTGACACTATAACTGATGCCATGTTATGGTGGCAGACAGGAGCCTAGCATGGCTGTCCTCTGAGAGGCTCTACCGGCCGCTGACTGAGACAGATGCAGATACTTCCAACCAAGCATTGGACTGAGGTTGGGAACCCCTACGGAAGAGTTAGGGGAAAGATTGAATGAGGAGTGCTTCTTAACCACAGCATATTCCTAACCACAACACTGCCCGTTCTTAGCAATGGAGAAAGAACTGGCTAGTACAGGGCCCAAGAGAAGTCTGAAAGGATTCTCAAACAGGAAATTGTGGTTTCTGGAGCAAATTTTCAGGAGATGTCTTTGATCTCCATGATGGTCGCTATGAGTATGAATCTCAGGATAAAGGTAAGATGTGAGAAAATTGCAATGCTTCACTTTTCCCAATAACCAGAAATGATTTTTTTTAGTTCAAACCCGTCTTGTAGATAGAAAATTTAATTATATACAGTATATATATCAGGTTTCCATATTTCCTTCTTTCCCAAAAAGTTGCATGTGAATTCTAGAGGCGATCTACACAAGAGGGTGACTGTGACATTGGTAGGGACTAGGGCCAGATGGTGTAGAGATACAGTCACTGTTGAGTCCACTGGGGCAATCTTTCTCCATACTAGTCTCCCCTCACTTAAATGTTCTGCTTGGTTCTGGGATCCAGACCAGTATCAGGCCTGCTTTGTCACTCTTGAACCCTAGGGCTCTCTCCAGGTCCTCTGTCATTGATGTCATGCCCACAGTAGAAACAATATGCTCTGATGTTCTGTGAGTACTACTGAAGGTCACAGCTGCTCTCAGATCATCTGCCTAAATACTTCATGTATCTCTTCTATTTCTTCCCACGCACATTGAATATTAATAAGTCTCTAGATGTTTGACACCAGGTCTGACTTCAATTATAAAGGAACGAGAAGAACAGCCTACTGTCCAAAATTTTAGAATATATTTGGTTGGTTTGGGGCATGCGTATATCTGATCTCTCATACTGAGTTTAAATGATTAAATAGTGTCTGCCTTGCTTTCGTGATCTGTTTTGTGCTGCTATAGCAAGGAAACAGTTGGGCAATTGATAAAGAGCAGAAATATATTGGGTTACTGTCTTGAAGGATTGGCATCCAATACAAATGTAATGTGCCCGTGGTTTTTCAGATTAAGCCTCCAACATACAACTCTTGACAGAGACAGGCAAACAAAGCACAGCAGCACAGCATCTTACAGCTCTCTGCCTCTCCTCTAACTTCAGGATCCACAGCTCTTCTCCAGTGGGAAAACATGCACTCCTGATAACACGTGTTCCTCCTAACCTACTGAGTTTTAATGTGAATACTGTCATGTACTTGTTCTTTAACATGTTTAGCTTTTGAAATGCTAACTTCCTTTCAAACTATAAATTTCCCAAGAGACCATTTGAATCCCAGCTGAGAAATGGTTCTTTTCCACCCACTCACTCTCTCTTATCATACTGCTTCCCAGACTTCTGGTCTAGTTTGAATGAAAGGAGAGTACTTTATTTAATAATAGAGTATTTTTCAAATAGTTAATATTTTACACACTATAATTACTCAACTATGAGGTTCATTTACTGAAGAGTCTTGGCCCTGTATGCCCAAGCATCCCTTCAATTTGGTAGCAAAGGATGATTGTATGCACCATTCTAGTTCACATGAGTTTTCTTTCTTTCTTTTGACAGCATCTGATTATATTAGTGTGTATTCATCAAGAACAAAATAGTTCCATCATTATTCAAGTGACTTGGATTCAGAATCACTAGACCCATCGAATATGCAGATGAAAAGGAAAGTTGGTCTATTCTGCCTATCCATGACAAGCCAAGAAAACCCTGGCACCAACCAAGAACAACAAAAATGGAAGAAAGTATGTGCTTAATAATTGGTATCATTCTCTGAAGTAAATAAAAGTGCTGAGATTAGTGGCAAAGCTCATTGGTTCTTTTAATATCAATTGTAATGCCATGAATATTTTTCCTTAGCTATGGTTTCCTTAGCTTATTGAAATGAACTGAAATAGCTCTAAAAGAAACATCTATTATATGACTACAAATGTTGGAACAGATATAAATTTGAATAGGCTTATGAGTAGAGTTTCTATCTTTGCCACTGGTTTTAATTATTTTCCTAAATCACATATAACTTTGATGAAAGTGCATATTGCTATTTTCTGTCAGCCATGGTTGAATGATATCAACACAGGAGCCATTTCAACTTGAAATTCAAAAAACCACCTAAGTTAGTGCTTCAGAGTTTGATGATTTATCCAAACTCTTATTCACATGCATGTCAAGGAGAGAAAAGAATACAAACATCCAATAACTCAATGAAGCTAACTAAGAGTTCATCTAGTTTATTGACTAGGTCATGTTGTTGGGGTGGTAGACCATATTAAACTTAAAAATAGATTCAATTACTTTCTCAGATCATCCCTTCTAATAGCCTATGTTCTCTTGAGTTTTGTCATTTGAAAAAGAATCTTCCCTGTTTATAAAACAAGTGAATGTTTATTTTTAAATGAGAAAGACATATAAAATAATAAAAAAAATAGATCTCCCCAGCCCACTCCCATGAAGCCTTGATTAGCCTAGTACTAGTCCTAGAATTACAAGCAGAGTTTGAGCTCTTGGAGTCCCTGGCTGACCAAGATGGAGCTGAGCATGCCTGTTCAGTTTCAGAAGTCCCCTCCACCTCACACTCCTCTTACCCATCTCAACCACCTCAAATCCCATCGCTCGTGAGTCCTGGGATGGGCACAGTGGGTGATACTCATAATTTCAGCACTTGAGAGGTAGAGGCATGAAGAGAGCTAGCTCAAGAGTATCCTCATCTACATTGGGAGTTCAAGACCAGCATAGACATGGGATCTAGATCCTATAGCATTCTGGGAGGTGAGTGATGTCACATAAGTAGACAGTAGCTTCTCACATACCCAAAGACAGGAGCCTTTCTAGTTAGTAGGCAATGTGTCAAATTGCTCTATGCTGAGTAGGTACTTTTGTTTAATCCTAAAACAGAAGATTTCCCCACCCCCCAACCTCCCAGTGCCTACACGTTCACCAGGATGAAACAATTGCTTACATTTAAAAAGTTACAACAAAGTGTTTGACATTAAAATGAAAATGTGTATTCCACTATTTTTAGCTCATTACACAACGTATTGGAGGAAAAGAATGTAAAGCCTGAGATAGTGTTTCTTCTGTAGACATTGAGAAGAGATGTGTTGGAACATGGTGTGTTGATTATAGTAATGCTGTTTGGGGGAAGTCAATAAAAGTGGCTTTCCCTCTAGTAGCACAAGCCTGTAAATGATTGGCTCTGTGACCCTCAACTTGAGATGTCATTTGCTTATTCATTAAATAAAGGCTTAACTCTGCGACCAGATCTGAGCTAAAAATTTGTTATAACAGTAAATAAATACAGTATCTACTATCTATGGGTTTATGGTGTGCTAATACATACAGTTGAAAAATAAGACAGTCATCTCTACTTCCCAAGGCTGTGGTGTTGGGCCGAGATGATTGTATATGGAGCTTGAAAACCAGGCATAATGGCACTTACTTGTAAACCTAACACTGGGAGGTTGAGACAGGCAGATCCCTGGGGTGCACTGACCAACTTGCCTAGAATAGAAGGTAAGTTCCAGACCAATGAGAGACTCTGTGTTAAAACATAAGATATGACATTCTTATGGAATGATAACTGATATGGTCCTCTGACCTACACACAAATACACGTGACCTGTACACAAACATACATTAAACAGACAGGACATATACATGTGCGTGCGTACACACACACACACACACACACACACACACACACGCACATCAATTGTAGTTAGTTCCTAGAAACTCTCCATCTCTATTCTACTTCCTGCATGGGATCCTGGATGCTTCAGCCCTGGCCAAACTCACTTTCCCTCACTTAAAGCAAAAGCCTCTTACTCCCTGTGTTTCAGTGTGCGTCAAGGGAAAACTAGAGTGACCAACTGTATCATGGACTGAAGGATTCTGAGATTCTCACTTTCATGAGTTCCACTGAATTTAATAAATTAAATTTATTTTCTCACCATATGAGAAAGAGAATTTGACAATTTGGAATTTTCTTTCTGACCAAACTGGCGTGATCTTTCTCTTGGACAATATACCCTTAGAATATAGAACAAAATCTATGAGGCTAAAGAAGATAATTTTGCTCTTTATTCTGCACTAATTGTGTAGAAATTCTCTGTGGAAAATATTCACTGCCCATTTCAGTTTGTTTCCGTACTTCTGCTTTATTAACTATTACCAAAGGTGTGATGGTGATGATGATGATGGTGATGATGATGATGATGATAATGATGATGATGACGATTTTTGAGAGCCTTCTATCCTCTCCACCTCAACAAATAATATTTTTAAAAAGTTATTTCACAGGGGTTGACCTTTTAGATACAACAGTGTAGAAATGACCCAGGAAGCAATTAATAATCCTGTCTTTAAAAATAAAAGCTTGGGCTGGTAAGATGACTCAATGGGTAAGAGCACCGACTAGCACCGTCTGCTCTCCTGAAGGTCCTGAGTTCAAATCCCAGCAACCACATGGTGACTCACAACCACACGTAATGAGATCTGACACCCTCTTCTGGTGCGTCTGAAGACGGCTACAGTGTTCTTATTTATAATAATAAATAAATCTTTGGACTGGAATGAGCGGGGTATACTGGAGAGCCAGTGGGGCTGACTGGGACGAGCAGAGTTGACTGGAGTGAGCAGAGGTCCTAAAAGTCAATTCCTAACAACCAGATGAAGGCTCACAACTATCTGTACAGCTACAGTGTATACGCATATGCATAAAACAAATAAATAAGTCTTCAAAAGAATAAATAAAAGCTTATGATCCATAGAAATATTGTCAAGAGAATGAAAAGGCAGATCATAGACTGGGAATAACCATAAGGTGCTCTCTGGGCTCTCTTATAAAAAAAAAAAGTAGTAGCATCATTCACAAGGGTTCACCCTCATGGCTCAATCACCTTTAAAAGGTCCCATCTCCAAATACTACCACACTAGGCTAATGTATTTCATCCCAGCAGATAGTATTCATTTCCAGCCATTGAATTTCAACAACAACAACAACAAATGTAGGGAAATACAAACATTTAATCTATAATGATAGGAAAATGAGATATCTAATTAAAAATCCACAAGAGAACTCAAAAGATATCTCAGCAAGGAAAACACACACACAACAAGTATGTAAATGATCAACCTTATATATCATTAGGGAAATGCAAATTAATGCAGCAAGATATCACCACGTATCTACAAAAAACACTGAATCCAGTGCAGGAGGGGATCTAGATCAACAGAAACATTCTTTCCTTGCTGTGGGAAATCAGATTGAAAGACAGTGTGGTAGTTTCTCACAAATCGTACCATATTTTTGCTCCTTGACAAAAAGGTCTCCCTGAGTTCTCAACCCAAAGGAATTGAAAACCTATGTTTATATGAGACTGTACTTCCTGAAACCTGGAACAAGCAGGATAAACTTTAATAGGTCAGTGGATAAACTGTGGTGTGTTCAAACAACAGATTCTTATTCAAAGCCAAAAGAACTGGGATATCCAGTCATCGAGCAATATAGGGGACATAAATGCACATCACTAAAGGAACAACACACATCTGAATGTGGTCCTAATTAGATGACACTCTGAGAGGGGAACTTGGGATTAATCAAAAGCAACCCCAAGAGTCAACATCCAAGTAAGCAATGGAATTTGTTTGACAACAATATTTCAATATAGGTTCCTAAAGTATATTAAAAATTTTGTGTTAGTTTTTCTGTCACGATGAAAAAATACCTGAGAAAATCAACTTATAAAAAAAAAAGCAACCTAAACAAAAAAAAAAAAAATCAACAACAAAAGAAAACTGCATGAATAACAAGGAAGTGCTTGTTTGTTTGTTGCTTTTTACTTTTTGTGGGGTTTTGTGTGTGTGTGTGTGTGTGTGTGTGTGTTCTTTCTGATTTATTGTTGTTGTTGTTGTGGCTGCTGCTGTTGTTATTTACTTTACATCCCACTCACTGCCCCCTCCAGGTCACCCTCTCCCACAATCCTTCCACATTCTCCTCCCCTTCTCCTCTGAATGGGTAGTGGCCCCCTTCCAGATCCCCCCTACCCTGGTACTTCAAGTTTCTGGGAGACTAGGCACTTCCTCTCCCACTAAGGCCAGACAAGGCAGCCCAGCTAGAAGAACATATCCCGCAGACAGGCAACAACAGCTTTTGGAATAGTCCCCGCTCCAAGTTGTACAGGACCCACATGAAGACCAAGCTACACATCTGCTAAGTATGTGCAGGGAGGAATAAAGAGGTCTTATCTAGCCATATCCCACATGCCAGTTGCAGACTGAGCCAGTCCGCTGCACTTGCTCTAACGTTTTCACATTCTGGACTTTTCTTTCCACAACCGGGGAATAGGTTCTTATTTCTCTTTCAACAAAGAGATACAGAAGTTTACGTATGAGAGGGATGGACGCAAGGGACCATTTCTTGCACCTATGATGCATATTGCTTCACTCATTGCACGCATGTTTACAGAGGTCCTCCTCTGTGACATCATCAAACGAGGATGCATTCACATGCATACAGAATCCTACTGTTGAAGAGTTTGCTGACAAGGAAATTTTACATCATGTATGAGCAGTGATTGTGCTTACAGTTAAGTCATCCAAAATCCTTGTTATTT
This sequence comes from Montemys delectorum, assembly GCA_019843815.1. NCBI lineage: Eukaryota > Metazoa > Chordata > Mammalia > Rodentia > Muridae > Montemys > Montemys delectorum. Next base: position 28,796 of record JADRCD010226311.1, read on the forward strand.
TAGTTGCTTGGGGGAAAGTTTGATACTTTCCAGAGAGTCTGGTTAGGTTTTGTTTTGGTTTGTTTCAGACTGGTACAAATTTGGGTCATCTGGGAAGGGAACCTCAACTGAGAAAATGTCTCCATGAGATTGGGCTGTGGGCATGCTTGTGGGACACTTTCTTGATTAATGATTAATGCAGAAGGGCTGAGTTCGCCATGGTTGGTACCGCCCAATGGCATGGCTGTGTTGGAGGAAGAATGTCGCTGGAGGAGACCTGGGAAGTTTTGAAAGCCTCGGACCATTCCCGGTGTGCCATCTGTGCCTCCTATTGCAGTGTGAGCTCCCAGCTGCTGCTCCGGCCACCAGCTGCCTGCCGCCTCCTCTCTGCCATGATGGCTACTGTCCCTCAGGAACCAGGAACCAAAGCCCCTTTCTTCTCTAAGTTACCTTGGTCATCATATTTTTTACTACAGCAGTAGAAAAACAAAAACCTGTCATTCTTATATTAATATACAAAAATAGATTAATCAATTTGCATATTTAATAGCAGCTCAGGCTTGGAAGAAAACCAAGGTCAAAACTAAAAGTCTCAAGCAAGACTCTTTAGGGAGTGAGGTAAATACAGAGGAAGGAGGGACGTGAGTAAAATAACAGTAAGAATGTCTGAAAAGGTCATAAGGTCATCATACTGTTAGTGTTTTTCCCTTACAATATAATACACAGAAGTCTGTACATATGTGCATACATATGAAGTTTAAATAAATTTTTCTCGTTTGAGCTAACAATGCTTCTTCCAAGAGCCAAAGGTGACCTAACAAAAACCCCAAGGGAGGGCCGTGGGAAACCCTCTTTTGAGTTGTTGGTCAACGTTGTCTAAGACACTCCCCAAGACATATAGCTTACTGCTACTGCCCTTAGTTGCCCCCCTAAAGGTGGAGGCTAAGTCCTTGTTGCTGAAGATACCCTGGGTTTCAGGCGTAACACCGAGAAGCTGAGCAGGAGCTTCCTCCCTCAGGACAGGCTTTCGTGGTACCAAAAAGCATCGTGCAAGCTTCCAGAGGAGGAAAGCAACCAAACAAGTGTTGCTCAGACACAATGCCTGTGAACTATAACACTTACTAGCATTCTATCATAACATTAAAAAAAATAAAACCACCACCAAGAACACTCCCCTCCCTGAAACCAACTGGTTGTCTTGACTCTTACTGGGATCTTTCTCCACCCCCAGACATGTTATTTTCCAAGCCTCACACTCCCACGCCTAAACAGCAGTAAGAGCTTGTAATCAGCAACTACAATTAACCACGTGACAATATAACTGCATTCACAGCACCAGAAGAAAGGGGAGCAGGGACAGAGCTGCCAGTCTAAAAGACAAGAACAATTACTTGTGCCCTATCATGGTGGTGGGGACTCTTTGAGACACAGAACAAGCTCTAGTGCATTTTGCCTTGGTTGGCTGGAAACTTAGATGGGAGAACATTCCTCTGGATTACAAAGTGAAGTGAACCACATAATGGGTTGCTAGAGTTTCTTTCTGCTAAAATTTAGTAAAAATGGATCATTGAGGTCATAAAGAGACTGGAGCAACAGAGTGTCTGCCTCTTCCTTCAAGAGTAACCTACACACACACACACACACACACACACACACACACACACACAGAAGGGAAGGAGGAGAGAGAGGGAAAAAGAGAGACAAGGAAGAGGGACAGAGAAGGAGGGAAGGAAGTGAGAGAGAGAGAGAGAGAGAGAGAGAGAGAGAGAGAGGGAGAGAGAGGTTAACATTGTTTTGTTTTTTTTTTTAGGTTGTGGATATGTTTAGTGACACTTAAGTGACAGAAGACCAATGATGCCTTCCTAGGGAATTAGAGAAAGCTAAAATCAACAAGGATATCTCTTTAGTAACTCTCTTCTCAAAGTTTTAAGGGTATTGTTCTACAAATTAGTGTATGGGGCTGGAGAGTTGACCCAGCACTTAAGGACACTGACTGCTCTTCCAGAAGACCTGGGTTTAATTCCCAGCACCCACATGGTGGCTGTCAACCATCTATAACTCCAGTCCCAGGGACTCTGAAGCCCTCTTCTGATATTTGTAGATACCAAGCACATGTGTACTGCACATGTGTATAGACAGACAAAACACTCATACACCGAAAATCATAAAAATAAATCTAAAAGAAAAGTTCAAAAGATAAATGTACGTTTTTGTTACTAAAAACTTCTTGCTGTTTTATGGATTAAGCTTGGGGGACATTCATGGCAGTGTCAAGGCCACCTGATACTTCTAAGGCAGCAGCCATTTATTACTTTGCTCTTCAATCTGAAGGTCCAGTTACAGTAGGAACCTTGTTTTGGTTTCATGCACATGGCCACTCTCGGGTATATTTGGTTTCTTGTAGGTATGGCTTTGGCAAAGATAATCAGCTTCGCAGAGTTAAGGACTCCACACTGGGGACCTCCTGTGGCACCTACAGTAAAAACAGTAGCTAGAGCCAAGTGGTATGTTGATGTTGATGTCTTTATTGTTTCATGCAATAAATGTTCCCATTTTGTCACTTTGAAAAGAGAAAAATGAAAGAAAATGTCTTAGTTTCAGTGTATCTGGTTTTATGTGGAGGTCCTTGATCCACCTGGACTTGAGCTTTGTACAAGGAGATAGGAATGGATCGATTTGCATTCTTCTACATGCCAACCGACAGTTGAGCCAAGACCATTTGTTGAAAATGCCGTCCTTTTTATCACTGGATGGTTTTAGCACCTTTTTCAAAGATCAAGTGACCATGGGTGTGTGGGTTCACTTCTGGGTCTTCAATTCTATTTCATTGACCCACCTGCCTGTCACTGTACCAATACCATGAAGTTATTATCACAATTGCTCTATAGTACAGCTTAAGATCCGGGATGGTAATTCCACTAGAGGTTCTTTTATTGTTGAGACAAGTTTTTGCTATCCTAGGTTTTTTGTTATTCCAAATGAATTTGAAAATTGTTCTTTCCAAGTCTGTGAAGAATTGAGTTAGAATTTTGATGGGGATTGCATTGAATCTGTAGATTGCCTTCAGTAAGATGGCCATTTTTACTATATTAATCCTGCCAATCCATGAGCATGGGAGATCTTTCCATCTTCTGAGATCTTCTTTGATTTCCTTCTTCAGAGACTTTGAAGTTCTTGTCATACAGATCTTTCACTTGCTTACTTAGAGTGACACCAAGGTATTTTATATTATTTGTGACTATTGTGAAGAGTGTTGTTTCCCTAATTTCTTTCTCAGCCTGTTTATCCTTTGTGTAGTGGAAGGTCACTGATTTGCTTGAGTTAATTTTATATCTAGCTACTTTGCTGAAGTTGTTTATCAGGTTTAGGAGCTCTCTGGTGGAATTTTTGGGGTCACTTGAGTGTACTATCATATCATCAGCAAATAGTGATAATTTGAATTCTTCCTTTCCAATTCATATCCCTTTGATCTCCTTTGTTATCTAATTGCTCTGGCTAGAACTTCAAGTACAATATTGAATAGGTAGGGAGAAAGTGGACAGTCTTTGGGGAAAAGCCTCGAGTACATGGGCACAGGGGAAAATTTCCTGAACAGAACACCAATAGCTTATGCTCTAAGATGAAGAATTGACAAATGGGACCTCATAAAGTTGCAAAGCTTCTGTAAGGCAAAAGACACTGTCAATAAGACAAAAGTGCAACCAACAGATTGGGAAGAGATCTTTACCAATCCTATATCTGATAGAGGGCTAATATCCAATGTATACAAAGAACTCAAGAAGTTAGACTCCAGAGAACCAAATAACCCTATTAAAAAATGGGGTACAGAGCTAAACAAAGAATTCTCAACTGATGAACACCAAATGACTGAGAAGCACCTAAAGAAATGTTCAACATCCTTAGTCATCAGGGAAATGCAAATCAAAACAACCCTGAGATTCCACCTCACACCAGTCAGATTGGCTAGGATAAAAGACTCAGGTGATAGCAGATGCTGGAGAGGTTGTGGAGAAAGAAGAACACTCCTTCATTGCTGGTGGGATCGCAAGCTGGTACAACCACTCTGGAAATCAGTTTGGTGGTTCCTCCGGAAATTGGACATAGTACTACCACAGGAACCAGCTATACCACTCCTGGGCATATACCCAGAAGATGCTCCAACATGTAATAAGGACATATGCTCCACCATGTTCATAGCAGCCTTATTTATAATAGCCAGAAACTGGAAACAACCCAGATGTCCCTCTACAGAGGAATGGATACAGAAAATGTGGTACATCTACACAATGGAGTACTACTCACCTACTGAAAAAAATGAATTTATGAAATTCTTAGGGAAATGGATGGATCTGGAGAATATCATCCTGAGTGAGGTAACCCAATCACAAAAGAACACACATGTTATGCACTAACTCATTAGTGGATATTAGCCCAGATGTTCGGAATACCCAAAAAACAATCCACAAACCACAAGAAACTCAAGAAGAAGGAAGACCAAAGTGTAGCTACTTCATTCCTTCTTAAAAGGGGGAACAAAATACCCATGGAAGGAGTTGTAGAACAAACTATGGAGCAGAGACTGAAGGAAGGACAATCCAGAGACTGCTCGATCTGGGAATTTTTCCCATATACAATCACCAAACCCAGACACTATTGTGCATGCCAGCAAGTGCTGGCTGACAGGAGTCTGATATAGCTGTTTCCTGAGAGGCTCTGACTGTGCCCAACTAATACAGAAGTAGAGGCTCACAGCCATCCATTGAACTGAATACAGGGTCCCCAATGAAGGAGCTAGAAAAAGGACCCAAGGAGCTGATAGGTTTGCAGCCCCTTAGGTCGAACAACAATATGAACTAATTAGCACCCTCAGAGCTCCCAGGGACTAAACCACCAAACAAAGAGTACATATGGAGGGACTCATGACTCCAGCAGCATATGTATAGCAGAGGATGGCCTAATTGGTCATCAATGGGAGGAGAGGCCCTTGGTCCTGTGAAGGTTCTATGCCCTAGTGTAGGGAAATGCTAGGGCCAGGAAGAGGGAGAGGGTGGGTTGGTGAGCAGGGGGAGTGGGGAGGGAACAGGGTTTTTATTTTATTTTATTTTTATTTTTATTTTTTCAGAGGGGAAATTGGGAAAGGAGATATATGACATGTAAATAAAGAAAATATCTTTAAAAAAAAAAAGCACTGGCCAAAAAAAAAGAAAGAACAAAAGAGAGAGAGACAGAGAAAGAAAGAAAGACATTTCTTTCCTTCCCAGCAGCCATTATCACTTATGCATCCTGAGGCGGGATACAGGGCTTTACTCCAGCATACTGCCTTCTGGTCCCTCCACCCTCTCCATGAAAGAACATAAATAGGCCCAAACTGTGACAATCTCAAGCTACTATGACTTCAAGATAGCAATGGCCATATTGTGGCTGGAGGAGAGTTCCACAACATTGGCAAGCTCTACCCTGGCTCTCCCTACTTCAAATAACCTCTAGTTACAATATTATATGACCTTGTCCTGTGTATAACCCTGTATATAAATCCCATCTCCTAGGAATGATAGTCACTAACACTCACGATATGACTTCATTATGATTATTGATAGTTATATCTGCTGACACTCAATTTTCAAACAAGGTTAAGTTCTAATTTCAGGCAAAATCAGATGAGGGGTGGTGGCTACTTAGCTCCCTCAGAAGGTGAACTGCACCCTATTTTATGGAGACCTTTATAATTTGTATTATTATTGTTATTTTCAAGAAAGCAAACAGGACAGTCGCTTGCCTCCTTTTTCCAAAGACAGCTTTGGAAGACAGGGCACTAGATTCCACAGAGGGAACTGAGAAATCTTGTGACACTTCCAGAGAGGAGACTAGAAGGAAGCAGTAATGCCTGGCTGCTGGCCACTCTTCTCCCTGAGGGACTGGGCTTGGATTCTACCTGCACTCACAGCACGGAGATCTAAACGTTCCTATTGCTCCCAGGCCCATCCAAATTCCCACTTGGGATTCTATCCCGAGCAACACGACACCAGGTCAGGCAAAAGAGCTGTATTTGCTTCCCATTTTGCTTTGCAGTGAGGGCACAAGTCATTGATGCAGGTATGACTCAAACTGCTGACTAATCAGACTGCTTCCGCTCAAAGGGTAAGAACAAGGACTCTTGCAGGATACAGGCAGCCAAGAACTTGACGTTAGAGGGCTATTATAGACCAAGGGAATTTGTTCTCTCACCTGACCGCTATTGATGGCTCCTCCTGGATAGAAGTAAAGGAGAAAATAAAAAAGTACCTTTGCTTTATCTCCTTACCAAATCTAGAGAACATCACTAGAGAACATTCAAGAATTCTTTAAAATAAAATAGTATCATTCTGTCCTGGTCGCAGTGGCAGATGGGAGGACTGAAAGTTACTTGGAGATAAAGCAGCTTACCAATGGCACTTTTGGAGGCACCGTTACCCTTACATTCAGTTGTCAGAAAGAAATAGGGCTTGGGTTTCATTCATAGGAATTAATTTTATGGACTTTGTATTTCCTAGCAGGATCTGGCTACCGGAGAGTCTGAGTGATAACTCTGGCCAAGGTTGGCTGTCCTTCGGTAAGTCACCTTCATAGCAGATTCTAAATAACACTTTAAGGATTTATTAAGATTTTGGCTCTAGTCTAGATAATAGTTCTATGCTTATGACTTGTGCCTAAGGGTGGGGTATACGTCATTACGTTCTGCAGATGGGTGTGTTACTTACTGAGATTTACTCCATCTACTGCACACTCTGTACACATCAACCTTGTCCTCAGAATTCTGACACATATACACTAACATGAGAAGTCCTAGGACACTAGAGGTACTGGGCCATACCACTGGATCAGCCACTCTCAGCCTGTTTTTCATCACTGCGGCCTTATTCTTATTAGGTATTTTCTTTATTTACATTTTAAATGATATCCCCTTTCCCGGTTTCCCCACAGGGAAAAAAACCTTATTCCCTCCCCCCTCCCCCTGCTCACCACCCTACCCTCTCCTGCTTCCTGGCCCTGACATTCTCCTACACTGGGGCATAGAGCCTTCACAGGACCAAGGGCCTCTCCTCCTATTAATGACCGACTAGGCCATCCTCTGCTACATATGCAGCTGGATCCATGAGTCCCACCATGTGTACTTTTTGGTGTTTTAGTCCCTGGGAGCTCTGAGGGTACTGGTTAGTTCATATTGTTGTTCCTCCTAAGGGTCTGCAAAGTCCTTCAGCTCCTTGGGTCCTTTCTCTAGCTCCTTCATTGGGGACCCTGTGCTCAGTCCAATGGATGGCTGTGAGTCTCTACTTCTGTATTAGTGGGACACTGGCAGAGCCTCTCAGGAGACAGCTATATCAGGCTTCTGTCAGCCAGCACTTGCTAGTATCCATAATAGTGTCTGGGTTTGGTTATTGTATATAGGAAGGATTCCCAGGTGGGGTAGTCTCTAGGTTGTCCTTCCTTCAGTCTCTGCTCCACACTTTGTCTCTGCAACTCCTTCCATGGGTTCCATTTTGTTCCTTTCCAATCATTGATTCCAAGTGACCCAGATCAGAAATACCTCAAAGGTTTCCATCCAGTGAACTGGGATTTCCAAAGACCTATTGTTGGGCAACAAAACACCCTAGCCAACAGAAATAGTATTTGAATACACTGGATATTAATCAACTGAACGAATGAGACACTGTAAAAGCATAATCAAGTTATAGCTATTAAACCCCCACCCCTAAGAAAGAAGCATGGGTTTGCTTGGGTTGTAATGCCTAATCACACTTTAAACATATGCATGTTTGCACTAACCTCTTTCATTCTTTACCCCAACATGAGCATACTATTCATAACAGTGTATCAAGTCATGAAAGACAAACTTAAACAGAAAGTTGAATTCTAAGCAAAAACAAATTTCAAAACAGAATTTCAAAAACAAAGTTAGTAACCTCACTATTAGACTATTATTTAATAAATTGTATATATTTATTTTATATATTATATAATGATTATATAAATTATATAATGTTTATATAATTTGAATGATGTATATAGACAATTCCATGGAAAAGCATATTAGAGGTCAGTAGTTTACGTTGAGGTCTAAAGGAAAAACTAAGTCATTATTTCCTAAATTCTGAAAAACATGGAGGGTCAATGGGACTTCATTAACTATGTACCATGAGAACAAGGGCCTCAGGCTCTGCATTATTGGAATTTCCCAAATACATGGAAGCTATTTACTGAAATGTCCAAGCTGAAATGCTAACTGAATTAATCAAGTAAGGTTGCAGCTAAGCACACGGGTATTGAAAGTCTGTAGTGGACTAGAAAGAAGGGTGCTTGGGAAGAAGTGTGGGTCCACCTTGTTTTGACATTACCTGTAAATGACTTTGCTACTAACAAAATCTAGGAAGAGTAAATGATAAGATCAATAAAGTGTGATATAATTTCTTCTAAAATAGTTTTTGTGATGCCTTAAACTCTCACATAGAATATTCAAGGTCCTATTATCAATTCTTTGTGTAATCTTAGACAGCTTATCTAGGTGAACTGCATAAACTGCATACATGCTAATAGAGGATTAGATTATTGCAAAGGCCCTGTGAGCCCTAGAGCCCAGTATTCCATGTTCTTAGTCTTTTTTTATTTAAAAATGTTTGAGACTTTCTACAAGAGGGTAATATTTACATCATTTCCACTTCTTCCATCTCTGCCCTCAAAGTTTTCTCATATCCTCTTACTCTGTTTTAAAGTCATGGGTAGGCATATATTTTTCACAACCTACTTTGATAAGGGTTCAACTTCCCCTCTAGCCCACCACCCACCAGAGGTAGTAGAAAAGAAAGGTTATTAGGATATGGGGGAGGGGAAGTAGACCTGTTTAGAAGTAGTTATTTTGGGTGATTACAAACTTCATTGCTCTCAGTTCAGTCCACTAGTAAACACCAATGAATCAGCAGCTACAGTCCAGTCCACTTGGCAGACACCACACACGAATCTGCAAGGGCAGTTCAATCCAGAAGAGAGGCTCATCAATTGTCCCAATTCAAGAAAGTGGCAAGAAACTGCAGGAATCTCACAAGAAGTTCTTTGGTGAGTATTTCTCTGGGAAGTCAGCACAAGGGAAGCTCAGCAACACAATGTAAGGCAGACCAATATAGGCACATCATCAGAGAAGACTAGAGAGGTGGAGCAAAGCAAACCGATGCTCACGCTCCCACTGTCTGTCGGGTTATATCTATACTCTTTCTAAACATCATGCATCCTTCCTTTCCCACATGTGCTATGGCAAAATATCCTTTCACCTTTGTCTGTTTTAGCAAAAATATTCTTTCATTGGTCTGCCCCAGCAAAAAAACATCATTATAATCTGAATCTCCAAAGAAACCAGAAATTTCCACTTTGGTCATAGCCCTTTATTCTTTAATTATTGTGTTTTAGACACACACACACACACACACACACACACACACACACACACAGAGAGAGAGAGAGAGAGAGAGAGAGAGAGAGAGAGAGAATATTTGATATTGTATGTATGTACACACACACATATATAGGACCAACCACTTGAGATTGGATAATTTATCAGGGGCCTCATCCCTACAGAAAAGTGATTCTCCATCTCTCAGCATCCATGAATTCCAGGGTTGGAACCTTGTGAAAATTCCCTTATCTACTTTGGCATGTTGACTGATGTTTTCCTTATTCTGATCTTGTTCAGGTAGCCATATTGTTAAGATTTCACTGGTGTAATTCCCCAACCCCCCATTATGACATCTTGAGGTCTTGGCAGAAGTCCTGGCCCTTTGGCCTTACAATCTTTCTATCCCATCTTTCACAATATTCTGTGAGCCTTAGCTTTAGGGTTGCATTGTAGGGTTGTGTTGTGGATGTACCAGTTGAGGCTAGGTACTTCACCATTAGTTTTTCTCTGCATTATGACCAGATGCAGATCTTTGTACCAACTTTCATCTGACGCAAAAAGAAGTTTCTTTGATGGGAGATGAGAGGTGCATTTATATATGGATGTAAGAATAAGTATTTAGAATACAGTTAAAAATATATATTGGCTTAGGAAAATGACAGATATAGGTTCTCCTCTATAGTCTATGACCTCTCCAGCTATGAGTAGTTGGTTAGGCTTACAGTACTTATTGAGTGGGCCTTCCTATTGAGTGGGCCTTAAATCTAATTAGATAACCATTGATTACTTCCAAGATATGAATGTCATTATCATACTGTTTGGGGACATCTTTCTACAATAGTCACAGCTGTGATTCATGGGCTTTACAGCTAGAGAGAAGTATAAACTGTTTTTCTCTAATGTCAGCTTTCTTAGCCCTTTCAAATATTATGAGAGCTAGCCCTCAGGTAGGAGATTTCCAGGTTTGTTTCTGTTTGAGCTCTCCAAACCCCATGTCCAATGTATGTGAGTCATATCTTCAAGTTCTGAGAGGCAACCAAGGATAACTGTAATATCCTATTTTGTTTTGGGAATCCCTAGCACTCCCTAACCAACAATCAAGGATTTTTAATGCTAGGCACTGGCGGTTTTGTTAGATAGACTAAGGCTTTTGAGGGAGAATTGTCCCCACACCAATGATCTAATACCATCTAAACCATGCTGTTTTTTTGAAACATTCTTAATGTTATTTTCTTCCCTCTCCCTTGATATTTCCTCCCTCCCCAGTTAAAGCCCCGTCTTTTTCTCTTTCCCCTTGGTAACATCTCTGCCCTATCTCCCTCTGTATAGCTCCTCTCCCACCCCCTAAGCTCCTTTTCTACTGTCCTGGCTTCATCAGCTTCATCTTGGAACAGGAGAATAATTGTGGGGATTGGAATTAGAAAAACAGGCATGGGATTTAAATCTAAATTCTGTTTTAAGAAAGTGCTACATTAGTTGAACTCAGAATTCTCAACTTCAAAGTTACAATACCAAGAAGTAGTCCACACTGTGCTCTAGAACACAGCTCTAACACGTACAAGTACCTACCCAGCTCAGTGCCTGGTGCCTGGTGCCTGGTTGGCCAAGCCTCTGGATCATCCTGTTCCAGTCCCCAAGTCTGATTTTCTGCACATCTTTCAAACTCTGTGTAAATACCCCCTTTCCATCACATAAATACAGTAATCTTGTATAAAGTTGGCTTGCTGTTTACCTGCCAGAATGAATTCCTAACAGATAATGAGCTAGTTTGATGTCAGAGATCAAAGAAAAAGGCTTGCACAGTTCTACTCACAGAATCATGGCTTTGCTGTGGCAGCAACAGACCACATGGAAAACAGATTTCACAGTTTGGAAACCAACAGAGGAGAGACAGAGCATTACAGTTCTGGAGAAATCTCAAGTCCAAAGAACAAGAAGCTGTCTCCTGGAGTGGCCGTGCTGAGCTTCCAGGAGCATCCTGTAGGCTTGCCATACTCAAAAGCAGTTGGCTCACTAAAGGTAATCCCCTTCCTAGGAGCATTGTGAGTCCAGAGATTTGTCCATGTAATTTTAGGAATGACTCTGAAAAGCTATCTTGGCTTCAAATCTCCTTTTAATAAATAGCACGGAGTGGAGCATCTGACTGCAGTCCCTCTGTTCATCTTCTTCCAGGCTGCCTTTTTTCCTTCATCCCCACAGCAGTGTTGGTACAAGAACACTTCCACTGACTCTGGGTTCACTAATCTCAGTCTGCTTTTCTTGACACTGGGAAGTCAGCTTAGCTTCCTAGACACTGTGAGGCATCTGAGATAGTAACTGCTCTTAGCTAGCAAGTGAAACTTCTCTAGTTTCAGACACTAGCAGAAGACACAAAACTCCTGGACTTTACATATACACATATAAATACACAATATGTATATACACATATATACAACCAGAATAAAATTATTCTCTTAAAAATTATATATTTATATATGCTTATATACATATCTGTATATAATATATACTATATAATATATGTGTATACATAATTTTTAAAAGAATAATTTTTTATTAAATTTAAAAAAATTTTTAATTTTTTTAACTCTTTTATTTATTTTATGTGTATGAATACACTGTACTGTACAGATGGCCGTGAGTTCTCATGTGTGCAGCTGCTGTTGATCTCAGGACCTCTGCCGGCTCACTCTCGCATAATTTGCTGCAGCTGTCTTCAGACACACCAGAAGAGGGCGTCCGATCTCATTACGGGTGGTTGTGAGCCGCATGTGGTTGCTGAGATCCGAACTCAGCACCTTCGGAAGAGCAGTCAGTACTCTTACCCGCTGAGCCATCTCGCCAGCCCTAAATTTGAAAAATTTTATATTCCAAGCTTCTGGGCTAATAACCACTTATCAGAGAATGCATACCATGTGTGATCTTTTGTGATTGGTTCCTTCTGACAAAAAGGACCACTCACTGGACAAGTTGACACATTAGGGGAGTGACAATCTGCTGACCACAGATTCTCCTGCAAATTTCTTAAACTTAAAGTATCAGAGTCTCTCTTTTTTTAAATGATTTATTTATTTTATATATGTGTCCTCCTCTGCATTCCAGAAGAGGGTATCCGATCTTATTATAGATTGTTGTGAACCATTATGTGCTTGCTGGCAATTGAACTCTGGACATCTAGAAGAAAAGCCAATAAGTGCTCTTAACCACTGCGTCATCTCTCCAGCCCTCAAAGAGTCTCTTAATACTTTCTCCTCTCTACCTACAGAGTAAGAATGTTTCATCTTCTGCCCAGACTGTTCAGCTTCTGGGTTTTCCTTAATATTTATACTCAAGGTAAAATACAATTTACTTCAGTGATGGACTACGGTGTGGAAGTGTAAGTCACTCTGAGTTGTTGTCTGTCGTGGTGTTTCATTACAGCAAGGACAGCCCTAACTAAGACAGCCCACTAAGATGCTTTGGGAGACAGATTTCATTGCAAAGAAAGAAAGGAAAACAGGCAGTGAGAATCACTGAATCTACCGGATTATTTCAAGCAGTATCAAGCAGTGGAAAAAGCGATAAGAATCAAGCCCAGCATGCATGGTGAGCATTTGGCCCACCTAACCCAGCTTGTAGAGCTTTATTTATAAAAACATGAAACATCTAAACAAAGCATGGGGAAATGTTCACGTAGGTCAAACCTGGGTGATGATAGTAAAGGTATGTATTAGTGTACACTCCTTACTTATATTTGAGGAGCTTTATAAATGGAAAACATGTTAACTTAAACTTTAAAATCTGACTGTGCACAGCATCTGGTACAAAAGACTCCATGCTGACTTGTATAAAAAAAAAAATCAAATTCCAGGCTCAAATCATTATGAGCAGATTGTTTTGTTTTCAAATTAGCATATTTTTTCAACAATACATGTAAACATAAAGTTATACATGTTAATGGGATACTGTGTGATTTTTTTATGTAAGTACATATTGTATAATAATTAAATCAAGTTAGACATGTTTAACATATTTATGTACATCATAATATCTTGATAAATAAAAATATTTATTATTTATTTGTGGTAAAAAAAAATCTTTCAGCATCATTTTTCTCAGCTTTTTGAAATTTATAGTGCATTATTGTTCCCAATAGTCACCCTATTATACAACAGCACACCAGAATTTCTTGATTTTATCTATGTATCAACAGGCTTATTACCTATATTAAAATCCATCCATTAGAGACATTTATAAGTCAAAAGATACTGATCAGTTTTGACCATATGAGCCTTCCTCATGTATTAGGCATCTACTATCTCTGGCTTCTGCCTATTTAATTCAGGAGGAATGTCACCCAGTCATTCATCAACCATTCTCCCAAATGCCTTCAGAAGAGGGCAGTTCTACATCTATTGAGAACCATACCCTAAATATTCCCCCACCCTAAATTTTCATTTGTTATGCTTTGTCCCATGTCTTCTTTGGGAAAACCTTTGCTGCAAATTATGTGTCTGACCTGGATTTTCAGGACTTTTCTAATTAACGCTAAAATTCTAGAGCTCTGCCTAGAGCCTACTGCCTGCTGCCTACTCCTATGTTCTGTTCCCAGAAGTAGCTGACTATCCTCCATAGCTACCCCCCCCCCAACACACCATGCCCTTGTCCTTCCCAAATGGTTAGAGAACAAAAGAAAGTCTTGTCAGCTCCCCTTCCTCTTTCCCGGGACCTCAATTAGCCTGGATTCTTGGGGGTTCCCAAAGTCTGAACCACCAATCGGAAAACATACATGGACTGGACCTAGGCCGTGTACATACTTAGCAAATGTGCATCTTGGTCTTCATGTGGGTTCCCCAGCAACTGGAGTGGGGACTTGTCCTAACACTTTTGCCTGCCTGTGAATCCTATTCACCTAACAGGGCTGCTTTGTCTGGCCACAGTGGGAGAGGTGTTCCTAGCCCTGCAGTGATATGAATATATATTGATTGATATAGGATGGATAAATATAAATTTCTCACATTTTCTATCATAAACACATTAAAACACTCAAAATATCCTTTATCCTGTTGTTAGCTTGATTGTGTTGCCTTGAATTTCATGCATTATTTAGCCTCTCCTAGCTACAACAATTTCTTTTAAAAAGTCAGTTGTGCTGAGAAGATTCTATACATAGTCCGTGCCATAAAAAAGAGTTCGTTGGTATTTAGTTCTCTGCAGTGTGTTTTATCCATCTTTTAGATGAGTTTGCAATGCATCCAACATACATCAACCCAGTTTTGCATTGTAGAACAAGTTCCTCAACACTTCCTATGGATCGTGTGAGAAAGAACTGGCATTCCTTTGATGGACAGGAGGAATTTTAGTCTTTGACACAAAGACGTTATTTCTGCGGGGGATGTTATTCAGCCATGTAAAAACAAAGCACATTGTTTGTTATGAGTTAGGACAGTCTCTAATTATGCTCAGTTTGATATCAATGGCATAAAAGCAATCATGGCACAATCAAGCAAGACAGCAGTGCTTGCAGGTTCCACTTGTTCTCCTAAATTACCGTGCTGCCAAAGGCTGAGAAGTTCCTAGTACTACCGAAAGCCAGTCACAACTCCATTTATCAGGTCCCCTCTGTGTGTCTGAGAAGTTGCTGTTTGCACCTGGGGAGCGTGGTTAATTCAGTGCTTTTTTTCAGTTTCTCCTTTCCCAGAAATCTTCTGACAGTTGAGTATTATCTTCCCGGGGATAAACCCAGAGCTGAATCAGGACTCAGGAAGCCTGGCTCTTTAAAGATGAACTTTCAGCTCAGAACCGCCCACATGGAAAGTCCCTAGTCTATTCAGATTTTGCCATTTCTTTCGTATAGCTTGATTCCCAGGCTGCCTGGTAAATGATACCATTGTGAAAATGTATTTTAATAGAGTGCTCAGTTGCTTTTTTTTTCTCCCCACTCCACTGCAGTATAGATTTGCATGCATCTGAAAGAAATGGGTTCTCTGAAATTTTTTTTAAAAATAGATAATATGCTTTAAGGATTGAATAAATATGCTAATAAAAATAATAACTCAACCCTACACAAAGAATGATAGGCAAATGAGGAAAGTTGGGAGCTGAGGAGGTGGTCTTCTCGGGGAAGAGCACACTAATTGGTTATTCAGTGCCAAATGGTCATCCCTGAAAGCATACATACAAGTAACATTGTACAGAATGATCACGTTATAGTTAGGGTGTGTGTGTGTGTGTGTGTGTGTGTGTGTGTGTATCAATGTGAATAAATCATCACCATTGCATCTCAACAAAAATGGAGCCACCGACTGAATGTTCCGGCAGCATGTGTATAGTAGAGGATCACAAATTCGATCATCAATAGGAGGAAAGGACCTTGGCCTTGTGAAGGTTTTGTGCCCCAGTGTAGGGGAATGCCAGAGCCAATAAGTGGGAGAGGGTGGGGTGGCAGGCATGGGGAGGGGGGAGGCAAAAGGGGTTTGTTCTTGTTGTTTTTGTTTGTTTGTTTGTTTGTTTTTTGGAGGGGAACCTGGGAAAGGAGAAATTTACATGTAAATAAAGAAAATATCTAAAAAAATAATAAAAAATGTTTATGATCAACATAAAATACATACAGGCAGAAAATGACACAGAATCATTTCAAAAGTTCCAGTAAAAATAGAAATAATTTTAATAATGAAATCAAACCATCAAGAACACCAAGGGCTAGTGCACAGTCAGGGGGTTATGATGATAAGTTGACTCTAAATTAAGGCAGATACCAATCTGAAAATCGAGAAAATAATGAAAATGGGCACAACGGACTGTTAACAGAATTATCCTGAAATACTGAAAGGCTTGATTGATGGAGACATGAGGGGACTCTCAGAGTTAGCAACCAGAGATTTAAATAGTGATGCCAAGGTCAGAAAATATAACTTATAATTAACTTTTAGGGAAGGGGTGCTTTTAAAATAAAACCAAAAGTGTGTGTGGGGAAGGTTACTGCTAAGATCTTCCAACACTAGCATCCCTCACTTTACAGTGAGAGATGTGCCCCTGGCCTGAGAGGGTTTCTATCTAGAACACAGGAGAGAACCATAATTTTATCTAGTACATGTACACAAATGCCTAGTTAGAATCACTTGCCAGAATACTTTTGAAATGCATAGAAAATGCTAGCTAAAATGTAGGAAAGCTG
>JADRCD010226312.1:0-50455 GCA_019843815.1 Montemys delectorum
AGTGGACAGATTTACTCAGTAGCAGCAATAAGACATTTTAATCCCCTGTATAAAGTTCAACACTACAGAGAAATAGGGAGTAAGGTGTTGTAACTGGTCTGTCCTACACTATAATGCCTGGTGGTGCATACCGGAGTGCAGAACTCTTTACTCTGGGTCTTTCTTTGAAAGGTTTAACTGACAACATCAAGATCACATTTATAAAATTCTCCTACTTCCTCATATAGAACACTTTTATACCTGAATAACAAAAGGAAAAGTACTAAATATGTGAATAGAAAATATGAATCTTATTTTTGAGAGAACAAATTCCTTTTCTGGTATATTTACAATTATCATATGCCTTTTAAAAAGAGAAACAAGACATTCTCTTTCCTTGCTAGTTGGCTGTAAGCCTAATACACAGGATTTCTGATTTACTTTCAGTCTAAGTTAAAATTTTCAGTGTGGCTTACAAAAAGCTCTATGGTAGGAGAAAAGTCAGTGAAGCTACTAACGAAAAATGCTACTTGTAAGTACTAAACAACAAAATGGAAGTTCAGGCCAGCTTTGTTATCTCTCCAGTGCAAATCTGATCCTGCATAACAGATATAAATAAAGAGACAATCCAGATTTGCTAATGGTCCTTTGTATAGAAATACTAAAGAAGAAAAACCACTGATATTCTCAAAATATTCAAAATGAAAAAGCTAAACAAAACTGGCAGAGCTAAAGCACTTGCTCAGTGAGAAAATGAGTGGAGCTAATTAGGAAGATGGGCTCTCTTTTACTAAGGGAGACTAGGGTTGTCTCATCTCAGGGAGTCGATTGCCATGGAAACTGTATGCTAGTTTTAAAGACACAATCTGAGGAGATACTGGAGTGATAACTAGCCATATGGTGAACACAGACAGATGCAGTCAGCAGGAGACAATAAACTTGTTTCTCTTTAAATCTGCCACACAGAACTGAAGACTAATGTTAACTCCAAAAGGAATGAACAGAAAGGTTCCCTCAGCAAGATGGAGCAGACAGGCATTCTGTCAAAGCCACTTTTGTATGTATTTACAAAGCTATTTTCTATGTAACTGGAGAGGGGAAATCAAAGGTATCCCATTATCAGAATAAGCTCAATTATTTGCAATTATTTGAGTTATCTACCTGGGGATAGTTCTGTTTTGGTTTTTGTTTTTTAAATTCGATTACTAGGCATTTCTCTTATATAACACAAGAAGCATTTATCTTGCAGTTATAAAATTATGTTATTTTTCTTATAGAGAAAACCTATTCAAGAGAAGAATAAAAACTGTTTCAAATTTCAGCTGGTACATTCTTATGTAGGGTATTAACTTCCACCTAGTGGTCAGTTCTAGAATTGAAGACATGAAATTCCAGGAAGAAACTTTCCAGTGAATAAGCATTAAAAAAAAAAAATTAAACAACAAAAACAAAAGCCAAAGGCAAGATAAGTTGTCTCAGCAATGCCTCACAAAGCCTCAAAACCTGACCTTCACCCCCAGGACTCACAGGGTGGGAGAAAGACAACTGACTGCTGCAAGCTGTCCTGTGGTCATCCCTGCATGTCCTCATACACATAATAAATAAAGTAGTTACAGTAATAGAAAAACAACCAAGGCCAGGGGCAGCAGAGTAGCACATGACTTGCCTAGCATGCACCCACCAGGGCCTGGTTTGATCCCCAGCACAGAGAACAAGAGGGAGCACACCCTTACCTCCACTGTCTGATTTCTCCGAAATCCCAGATAATTTCCAAAAGGCTTTCATTTGTTCTGCATTCCTGTAATAAGAACATGTATCTTCAAATTCATTCTCTCACAGTATCCAATACATGAATGGACACTCAATAAATGTACCTCAAATATTTTTATTGTAAAACTACACTGTCCCTTCAGAACAAGATGTAGAACTCTCAGCTCCTTCTTCAGTGCCATGCCTGCCTGGATGCTGCCTTGCTCCTGCCTTGATGATAATGGACTGAACCTCTGAACCTGCAAGCCAGCCCTAATTTAATGTTGTCCTTGTAAGAGTTGCCTTGGTCATGGTGTCTATTCACAGCAACGGAAGCCCTAACAAGGACACTGTTCTTTAAATTCTATGCATGCATAGCAATGTGCTTGCCACTGGCACATGTAGGGGTCAACGGATCTCCTTTACATGGGTTCTCAGGAACTTTCCCATGGTTCTCGGGTTTACTAAGGTCATCAGGTTTACATGGCAAGCACTTACGCCACTCACTATGCCACCTCAGCAGTCCAATTGTTAGTTTAAGAGGTTAGAACTATTGCAGCTGGAGACAAACAGAAATGCAACTGGAATGCAAAGATAGTTTACCATATTGCAGGAGGAAGGGACTGCATATTTGTGACTCCTCCATCCACTGGTACCACCACCTGTATGTTGGAAAGCACACTAGGTGCGACCATAGCTTCTGGGTTGTACTTATAATCCACTCTCAGATCTGTGGTGCTGGCACTACATTTCCAGTATGTTGCAAGATTTAGAGGAGTGGACTGAATGCCATTTGATGATACCTTCAAAAAGAATCAAGCAAATAACTGTCTTTACCTGAAGAGTAAACAAAGCACGTTCATGACACAAACACTTAAGCCTATGAATCTGCATAATCACTACCAAGCAGCAAGGAGAGTGACGGTTGCTAGGTAAAACACTCAGCTCAAAGGACCGGAACAACCTGCCAGTAAACTGCCACGATGCAGTTCCCGAGGATCCAACTGCAGAAAATCTGACTGTCCAACACATTAGGGAAAGCACCCAGAAATGAGCATTCTATTAAGTAATTTTTTATTATTTATTTTTATAAAGTCTAAGGCCTTTCAAAGAAGGATTCTAAGATTCATCATTAACTATATATAAAATTATAAAGAACTTAGATATACATTAGTAAGAAAACAGGCTCACCATGTGGATCCCAAAGCCTAGAATTAATACACTTCTAACTTCAAATATTTAATAAGTTTAAACATAGTGAATGACATAACTCCTCCTGACTCTTTAGCTTCTTTGTCAAAGGGCTCCTTGAAGCCATTTCCTTTTGTCCATAGCATTTATTTTCTAATATAACAATATTATTTATTGATCATGCTTACCATCACCTTGTTCCAGCACTAATTACAAATGTCTCTTTTAGAAACATAAGTTATTTTAGTATCACTACACTATTAAAAATGCAAACATAAATGTAAAATAGAAAACTTGTCTCTAGCATGAGTGTGGCCAGGGATTAAACTCTTATCTAACAGTAATAAAAAACCCAGAGAAACATTTAAATACTGTAGTATAGAAACTATACTTGTCTGCTATACTGAACTTTGACTGCTTTGGCATTTCTTTATGAAGAACAATGATCCTGGAGTTTCCAGGTTAAACTCAGGTATTACTATTTATTCAGTAGTTTAGTCACAAATACATGGCAAACACTTTGTCACTGGCTGAAAGTCATTAACTAACTAACATATTCATAACAAATGAGGAATGGACCTCATTTGGCTCTGACATTTTAATCCTTCGGTGTTCTGCCAGATTCCACTTGTTTACATGTAAATTTAAGGTTGTTATAGTGATAGGGTACTCACCTGGTATTTTAATACATCTACATTATAGTAAGAAGCAGCTGGATTTTGCTCTGATAGCTTCTTGAGGTAGACAGTAACAGCTTGCATGTTCATCCAAAAATCTTTTGTGTTGGAATCACATTGTGACGGATCACTGTATGTGTAAGAAACGTTGTTGTTATTTGACTTATCTTTTTCTTTTCTATATTTACTCTGTTAGTGACCTGGGAAATATTAGAAATTAACCATAAGGTGGGATGAGGGAAAACTAAGAAGATGAAGAACAGAGCTCAGCAGTTCCCTGACAAACATGTAACAGGAAACAAGAGGATAGCACAAAGCTACTTACCTGTAACAAATGATGTTGGCATTGTCTTCAAAGTCAACATTATTTCACAGAGAAAACATTTTTTTTTAAAGTTTTTTTATTAGATATTTTCTTTATTTACACATCATATGATTTCACCTTTCCCAGTTTCCCCTCCAAAAAAAAAAAAAAAACAAGAACAAACCCCTATTGCCTCCTCCCTCCCCCATGCTTGCCACCCCACCCTCTCCCACTTATTGGCTCTGGCATTCCCCTACACTGGGGCACAGAACCTTCACAGGGCCAAGGGCCTCTCCTCCCATTGATGATCAACGAGAAAACATTTCTTAAAAGAAACTTCAATGTTACTCGTAATAGCAAAGCACACAGACCTGAACACAAGCTGTGCATTTGGAAGAATCTGCTCGAGTCTGCTGATGTTTTTCACCCTAAAGCACAGCACAGCTGGAGAGGGGTTGCTTGTGAAGACTTTAATAACTCCACTCGGAAATGATATTGTCACATCTCCAGTGATCTTCACAATACACCTGACAAGGGAGGACATTGGCAAGTACTTAAATAAGATGTTCTAATCTCTTCTCAAAAAGTATGCTTGGCTTTAAAGGTATATGTATGTGTATGCATATACCTATCTATGTAAGCATATTCATACAGCTGTTCATCTGTTATACATAAAATCCTTTATTATAACTAAGATAAATTAGTCTTAGAAAACTATAATGGCATACTCCTACTTCTTTGTGTGTGGTAGCCAACCTTGAAAGACCTGTAGGGAGTGCTCTGCTGGTAACACCATCACTAACTCCTTGCAGTTAATTTCTCCTCTTGAGTCCTCTGAAACCCTGGGCTTAGTGACGGTTGCTCTTCTTGTTCTGTTTCTTCCTTTGAAACTCATGTTCATACTGTACTGTTCAGATGCTATCCCCCTCAGACCATCTTCAGCAGTCCCTGGCTGACTGCTCATCTCTCTCTGCACCACTAATCCAGCATATTTTTTTGTAAAGCTCACTATCCACCCAGATGGCCCTTTCAGTACCCATCCTCATCACCTAGCTCTTCAATGTCTGTCTTCCAGTGGCTCTGTCCTTGAGCTCAATTACCCAGGCCACAGTCCCTCCATAGTTTCACAATCCTCACTCATCTACTAAGATT
Source organism: Montemys delectorum (assembly GCA_019843815.1). NCBI lineage: Eukaryota > Metazoa > Chordata > Mammalia > Rodentia > Muridae > Montemys > Montemys delectorum. The sequence continues at coordinate 5,053 of JADRCD010226312.1, forward strand.
CCTATTTGTCTAACTCGTCCAATCTAGTATCAACCTAATTCTTCACCATCCTACCTCATTTTCATTAGCCTTTCAAACGTCATATCCTTACACACCATCTGTGAATTTCCAGGTTCCTCACTAGACACCCTCCTTTGCATAGGCCCTCTTATGCAAAGTGTTTCCCTTCACTGTCTCCTGAATATTCCAAGCATGAATTTAGCCTAGATCGTCTCCCATGGTGTTATTCTCCCAGGTGTGAATGGTTTGCTCTACCATATTTTTCAAATATCTGCTTAAAATTTCCAAAAGCTTTTTTCCCTACTGTAATTTCCCATCTTCTTACTCCCTTCTTAGTAACTAACATGTATCAATGCACACACTATCTGCTTCTCTGATGTTTTCTTTACTATAATGAAAGTTCAGGAGACCTGTTTTTTGAAGTAGCTTTAGTACTTATCAAGAGACTTACTGGTGTGATAGTACACACCTGTAATCCCAAGCACTTGGAAGGCAGAGGCAGATAGATCTCTGAGTTCAGGCCAGCCAGAGGCATACAGAAAGACCCTGTCTCATGAATAACAAGGAAGGAAGGAAGGAAGGAAGGAAGGAAGGAAGGAAGGAAGGAAGGGAGGGAGGGAGGGAGGGAGGGAGGGAGGGAGGGAGGGAGGGAAGGAGGAAAGAGGGAGGGAGGAAAGAGGGAGGGAGGAAAGAGAGAGGGAGGGAGGGAGGGAGTCTTACACATAGTGAGTGCTCAAATACTTTGTGAATGAATATATACTGAATACTACTACTTCAGACAATAGGAATGGAGGTTAGAAATAGCTTGGCAAATAAATAAGAGTGCCAAGTCCAGCCCCTAGCAGTTACATCAAGCAGTTCATTCCAGTTCCAGGGGCTCTACTGCCCTCTTCTAGCCTTTGTGGGTAACAGGCATGAACATGTCATACATACATGCATGCAGGGAACATATATATACATACATCAAACAAAAGTAACTTTTCTCAAAAGCAAGATGCTAAAACATGTGTATGTATATAGGAAACTCTGAGTATGAATACATATATTCATATTATATATATGTATTATATATTATCATATACTATATACATATAAAATAAAGCCAACTATATAAAAAAATCAAAGTATAATTTAAAATTTACCACTAAGCCCCAATTCCTGCCCCACACCTAACACAAGTATTTATGCATATTTAAAACTAACTTGGTAGGATCTGCTCCTTTAAAGTAGGCATTGACAGATTCTGTAAGGGCGATTGCCACAGGTAAAGTGTCCTGGTTTCCAAGGCTGACTGGGCTGGGACCCCGTGATACACCTAGAATAGATACAATTCATTTGTTAAATCATTCAAGAAGACACACGCCAAATACTAAGATTCATATCATAAATACCAGGACAGATTCATGTTAGGTTGTCACAAAAGAACTTATTACTGGTTTCAATAATTCTGCAAGTATAAACCTAGTGGTTAAGAAAGACACCATAAAACAAATTAGAACATAATGTGAAACACACACAAGTCTAGAAGGCTATAAAAACCGACTTTTAAGACACAGGATAGTTAAGAAATATCAAAAGGTAAAAGCCATTGATTTGAAAAGCTATCGTAATTACTGAAACCTCCAAAAACCTTCGAATATCAATTTTTAAAAATATTGATTGATTGATTGATTGTATGTGAGTACACTGTAGATGTCTTCAGACACAACAGAGGGGAGCATTAGACCACATTACAGATGGTTGTGAGCCACCATGTGGTTGCAGGGAATTGAACTCAGGACCTCTGGAAGAGCAGTCAGTGCTCTTAACCACTAAGCCATCTCTCCAGCCAGAATATCAATTTTTAAAAGGTTTAACAATCAGATACTTCAGGCCATTATATTAGATTTTTGCCTGTTATGTTTCTCCAAATAATAATAGTTCATATATTACTTGTTATTACAATTCTTTTTAAATCCCTCTTTGATGCTCATATATCCTAAGTATAATGTCTTCTGTATTTGGACCACTTGGTGTCAGACCTGTCAGATTTTGGAGTGTTTCATATCTTAAGAGTATTTGCATTATCTTCCTCAATCTCCTAAAAGCTTCAAATCTAAAATGTCTCCCCAACCAAACTATTTTGAGAATTATCATCATACAAACTTTTAGATTTCAGACTTTCAATTTCTAAACTGAAGGTGTTTATTTTGTATTACAGTCCCATATTACTTTGCTTCAATAAAATGTCTAGCACTAAACATCATTATTTTAAAAGCCAATTTAATTTTCATTCAGTCAAAACACCTTTTGAACTATATCACATAAAGATTGTGATTTAAAGATTGTGATTTTTAAAAGCATAATAAAATACTGATCAAATCTGTAAACTAATTTAATGTTCAGCTATTTTTATGGTCATTGTGGCCAAATACCTGACACAACTCAAGAACAATTATTTTTACTGGCTCATGGTTTCACAGCACTTACTCCATGGAGGTTGGCCTCATATGCTTCAATAGAGTATCATGGTGGGGATGACAGCAAGCAAGGAGAGAGAAAGGGACAGGACCAGGCATAATGTTTAGCGGCTAAGACTTATCCTCTGTCTATGTGGATCCTAGACACTTTGTACTAACATGCAAAATCTTCCAAAACAGTTTCAGAGCAAAGTGTTCAACACAAGAATAGCAGGCTTGTTTCATACTGCTTTTTAATCTAAACTACCTCCCTCCCCACTGAGACAGCACAATGCCTGTCTTTCTGTACAGATGTACTCTTCAAATATATACTCTACAATTCCTGCAACAACTTCCCCAAATTGAGCATTCATTTAACCATAGTGTCTAATGCCTTGCAACCAAACTTAATCTTACAAATAGTAAACAACAAATGTGTTATACACTTAAGAAGTCAAGAAGATCTGTTGTTCTAGACTTAAAAGATATTTTTATTTAAAACATTCTTTATTGTTATGAAAATAGCTTTAGTGATGAAAACTACATTGGAGACCAAAACTGGTGTTTTTGGAAATTGGGAAAGGTATGCTCTCCAACATGAACAATAAATAACTCAATGTGAAAATAAGAATATCAAAATTTATTCACAAATAACAGCAGTCACTACAGGTTAAGTAAACTATATCTAAATTGCCTGGGACCAGTTTTTTTTTCCCCTATTTTGAAAAATTTACATAAGCTCTGCCAGTTGAGCAACTCTAATTTCAACATCTTTGCTATCCAAAAGGCTCCAGAATCTGAAACTCTGTCAAGAATTTTCAGGTTTTAGAAGATTTTGAATCAAAGATAATTAGCAGGTACCAAGCATTTTGTTAAGGTAGCATAGAAAAATAAAAGAGACAGCTTTCTGAATAACGAGTCATAGTTTTGCAAAACAGAGACACATGTGTGGATTAGGACTAGATGGATGGTGTAGAGAGAATCACTTGTGTATTGTATGAAAGCACCACCAATACAAAGCTGACTGGCCAATGATCTGAAGCGGGATATACGAAGTAGAGTTCTGGTAGGGAGAGAGGAACTCTGGGATAGAGATGGATGTTGGGAACTCTGCGAAGAGAGACACAAGAAACTGAGAAGAGGTATCCAGCCCTGTGGCACTCATAGCATAGAATGAACAAGTCAATTAAGTTACGAGTTATTTTGGGAAGTGTGGTAGAGAAGTGCGGAGGGGGCGGGGGTTGGTTGAGGGTTACCAGATGGCTATGAAGAGGACTGAGAAGCTTTTACGATCCTGATCAGAGAATATACACTTTTACATATCTGCTCCACTATTTATAATAGCTAGAAAATAGGAACAGCTTGGAAATCCATCAAGAGTGAATAAAGAAAATCTGGTAACATATACAGAATTTTATTAAGCCATAAAGAAAAATAAAATTACAACATTTACAGAAAATGGGTAGAAAGGAAGCTCATGTTTAAAAAAAAAAGAGTAATAAGCAAGATTCAAAGAAAAATATGTTTGTTCTCTTTCACATATGATACCTATATTTAAATGTGTATATATGGACTATTGGTGTGTGTGCGAAGGTATACATGTTTGTTTGTGGGCCATAAAATTAGAAAGAGGACAGTGAAAGGGGAACGAGACTTTAAGGGTTATTAGGGGAAAGAGGGTAATAACAGAAAGGGAAGTATAGGAGAAGAGATAAAGGGATATATGAAACAGAGAGGCAAGGAGAACAGCAGGGAAGAGGAACAAAAATATATAAAAATGGCATGAGGAAATTTGCATATTAACTTAAAAATTAATTTTAAAAAATATCACCACTGTCAAAATTCAAAGGAAACAATACTGTGGTCACTTTGAATACCAAATGATCCTGAACTGAAAAAAACATATACAAGTTTAAATCTGTATATTAAAATGATTAGGTAAAACATAATGAATTATAAGCCAGGCCTAAGCATTCCTTGAATCCCAACACTTGGGAGACAAAGGCAAGCGGATCTCTGTGAGTTAGAGACCAACACAGTCTACAGAGGACTCCTACTAGGACAGCCAGGGCTACACAGTGACACCTGTCTCCAAAAAAGTGATAGATGGATGGGATGGATGGGATGGATGGATGGATGGATGGATGGATAGATGGGATGGATAGATGGATAGATGGGATGGATGGAAGGAATAGATAGATGGGATAGATGGGATGGATGGATGGATGGATGGATGGATGGATGGAAGGAAGGAAGGAAGGAAGGGATAGATGGATGGATGGATGGATGGATGGATGGATGGATGGATGGATGGGATGGATGAGATAGACGGATGGATGGATGGATGGATGGATGGATGGATGGATGGATGGGTGGATGGGCAGATGGAGAGACAAGCAGACAGACAGACAAGGGATTAATCAAGAGAAAAGAATTTGAGCATGCAACTGAGAAAAATGTTAAGAAAAATGCAAGCATGAGTATATTGATTTCAAGTATAAATACATGTTTATAGACAGAAAAGTGTCTCTATAAAACCTAAACTTGAATTCATCAACTTTTTTCTAACATTCTAAAGTAGAAGGTCATCAGAATGTAAGGACAGAACATTTTTAGGGAAAAATAAAGGCTCTTTTCACCTTAACTACTTTTTTAACTGTGGTAGAAAATGTAACAAAAGTTGTGGTCTTAACTCCTACCTCAATTATTTTCTTTTCAACTTTTTGAGGCAGGTCTTGCTTATCTTACCAATTTTTAGGTGCATGGTTAAAGTACAAAGAAATAAAACAGCCAGGCGTGGTGGTGCACGCCTTTAATCCCAGCACTTGGGAAGCAGAGGCAGGCAGAAAGAAGTAATACTGCACAACCATCACATCACGTATTTCTATAACTTTCAATCATACAAAGCTTAAACTCTATACCTATTAAACAATTATCCTCCATACCCACATCTGGCAACCATCACTGTAGTTTCTGTCCATGAACCTGACTCTAAAGAGCCTCATAGAGACTAGGTCAAATAATATTTGATAGCATGATGTACTGAATATTCATATTGCAGTATGTCAGAATTCTCCTTTCTAAGGCTAAATAATATTCTATGGCACACACGTTACATTTTCAATGCTTCACTGTTTGCTACTGTAAATGCTATGGTTAACGGCACTGCTACAAGTGGGTGTAAAGGAGCTACCTCTTTTGAGTTCCTGCTTTTCATTATTCTGGATGTGTACCTAGATGTCAAACTGCTAGATCATACAATTAATTTTGTTAATTTTCTGATGAGCTGACATCCTGTTCTCCACTATGGCTATAAAATATATAGTCCTACCAACAGTGCAAAGAGGTTCTCAATTTTCACCAAATCTTTGCCAACATATGTTATATTATGCTTTTTTGTGATTTGTTTTGTCTGGCAGTAATAAGGATCAAACTCAAGGACTCATACATAAGAAGCAAGGTTTGTGTACTCATTTCCATTTCTGGTTTAACTGCTACATATTTGGAAAGCATTCAGTCCTGCAAACACAAAGCATGCAAGCACCTAGGATAAGCAGGACACAGAGTGCGTTCCTTCAACACTGAGTGTTTATGTGTATCCATTCATCACAGTATCCACGTGGCCTTTGCTCTCATAGTGCAAGTAGTATTTATTTTTATTTTATATGTATGCATCAGTGTTTTGCCTGAATGTACCGAGTGCATGCAACATCTACAACTAGAGTTATAGACAGTTGTTAGTCAATATGAGGATTCTGGGAATTGAAACCACTGCAAGAGCAGCCAGTGCTCTTAACTGCTGAGCCAAGTCTCCAGCCCTTTTTATAACACTGTTAAGGGTGACATACTTTGTTTCTTTTCTAATCACTGTATTCTAATAGCTTGAGAGTTCCAATCTACTGATTTTTAATGCTTAGGCAAGATGGAAGAAAATGCAAGATCGGTATGCATTTTTATAACCAAAGACCTGGTCTTATACGGTGACTGAACATAATTAGCACAAAATTGAGATAGTTAATCTTAGGGTTATTCTTCCCCCCCCTTAGGGTTATTCTTAACTGCTGATATACCATACATTGCTGGAAAAGGGAAAAAATAAGTGAAATATTTTAGGAGCATTAGTCACATGTATATTTGCTTCTGATACAATACCTGGTGTTGTCTCACAGTGCTTTTCAATTTCAGAGAGTGTCCCAATCAAATTATCATCTTCTATCACATTTAAATAAGATAAAATATTGCAGGGAAAAAAACATTTTCAAGAAACAAGAAAAGTGAACAATTTCAAATCTTAACAGAGCTGAATAGTCATAACAAAGAAAGAATTTTTAGATAGACTGAAAACCACTAGTACAAAAACTTGGTATCCATCTGCCTTGCCTGTCTCATCTCTTGTCACATGCTACTGGATTTCCTACCGTCAACATTAGGGACTAAAACAATAAACAACTACATACCAGCTCAATCAAAATCAACTTAGCATTTCCATTACAAAACCTTTTGAAACAGGCACATCTAATGGATTGTATGCATCCCAGGATAGATACCGCAACCCAACATGTTTATAGATCACAATACCATGCAGATGTCAAAAAGCTGGACATACCCATATGCAAAGAAAATGCAAAAGCTTATTTTGATTACTCAAGCTACCTGCTAAATTTCCAGTAGAGTCAATCTTTTCTTATGACTAAAGTATAAAGTATAAAGTGGAAACAAAACTAAGAAAACCACATGTATAAACAAAAATAAGGCTGTTCATTCAAAGAACAAACTTATTAGTTATACTCAATTATATAAACTTAAAATGGAAAAATGTACATGTAAAATAAAATGGTAGAATCAGGCTTGAACATTTAGAAATCAAACCACTCACATTTCTATCAAGCCTATACTCATGCAATCATCACAACCAACAAGATGCATTCCTTATAAGTCAGCTTTCATAAATTAAACTGGATTTAATAAAATTAGCTTAATTATAGGTCATTCATAAACAGGATGTACCACAATCACCTGGAAAGCATGTAACGGCCTTGGCCTCCAGTACTGAGAGTGACTTTAAATGTCCACATTTCTATGAGGGCCCAGGTGACACAGATGCGTGTAGGACCAGGACAGCAAGAACAAGCAGCTATTACCGAGATGCAAATGGCTGCACCAGAAACACAGCTGGTGTGCTTCAGCAGCTTTGTGTTTGTTTTCACAGTGGCAATCAATGGGTTAGAAAAATAATGAGAACTTGTAAGAAGCCTGAATAAAGGAGACAATGCTAAAAACTTATTGGGTAAAATCTAGAGCAATAAAACAATGGTTTTCCTTGGTAAGATTTAGATTATATAAAAAATTTTAGCCAATAACTTTTTTTTTTTTTTTGGTTTTTCGACAGGGTTTTCTCTGTGTAGCCCTGGCTGTCCTGGAACTCACTCTGTAGACCAGGCTGGCCTCAAACTTAGAAATCCGCCTGCCTCTGCCTCCCAAGTGCTGGGATTAAAGGTGTGCGCCACCACTGCCCGGCCCAATAACTTACTTTTAATGTTTGTGATTAAATTTCTATAAAATAAATAATTCACCACAAGCACGCAACATTCTTTCACTGAAGAAAATGTTCCAAGAAAATGATTTTCAAACATGAGCTTTTGTTTTCCTTTTTTGTGTATGTTTTACTGTATGCATGTGTACAACATTTTAAATTAACCTATGTCAAGATCCTCCAGAAATGAAGTTACAGGTAGTTGTGAGCTACCATGTTGTGCTGGAAATCAAGCCTGGGTCCTCTACAAGAGCAGTAGGCACTCTATTAACCACTGACCTATCTTTTCAGGCCTCCAAACACAAACTTTAAGAATGCAACTGTGAATTCAAAGTGAACTGACTACATTGTACAGTATTCCTTTAGTAATTTATACTGACCAGTAATTTATATATTGACAAATTCTTAAGAGTTTCAGCAATACTTTTAGTCTAGAAAATAATAACTAAAACAGAAAAAATGTGGTCAGTTTCACAAGTGTCAAGTGTATGTCCAAAAAAATTTTTTTTCTGATGTTAAATTCTTCACTTCTCACTAGAGAAGAGAAAAAAAGATGTGTGTCTCCTTTTTCCTTAATCAAAGTCTTAACGTAAGATGGTTCACCAGCTGCTATACAGGAGTCACCCACAAAAATTTGGTCAGGGACTCACTTTTGCTGTATCCATTCAAACTACTATAGTGGGAACCATAAATACAGACTGCTCAGTGAAAGAGCTGACACTAGTTTTTATATATAAAACTAAAAAATTTAAGGCCTTCTAAATAATATTTGTGGTACTGGGTATGGTGGCATATGCCTTTAATCTTTCCCAGCAGACATAGAGGCAAAGGCAAAGGCAAAGGCAGGGGCAGGGGCAGGGGCAGGGGCAGGCAGATCTCTGTGAGTTCCAGGTCAGCCATGGCTATGAAGAAAGACCTTGCTTCCATAAAGCAACAACAAAATGTGTATGTGTATGTTTTACCTTTGTAAACGTAAACTCAATGTTTTGTTTGCTAACTTTCATAACCAACAATAGCCACTTACCTACTGTTGGAGTATTGGCAGCACTCAACGAAGCAGAGGAAGAGATAGAGGAACTGCTCTCTGCCCGGGCTAAGGGAGCAGTAGGAGGTGGGCTGGTATTGGAAGTTACAGGTGGGCTGAATGGCCTGGGCTTAAAAACAAAAAGTTATTTATCAAATGCCAAATTAAGTCCTCCTTCCTTGTCAGAGAAAAGTTTAAGTCTTAACAAACCATTCAACTTTACCATGAGTTTCTTTTAACTAGATGTTAGAAATTATGTCAAATCACTTCCAAGAATATACTGAAACCTGAAAAGGCTATTTTAAAGCAATGCTATCAAGAAGGTTTGTACATAAAATGTTCTCTGTATTTTAAAAGTATACTTAATATAGTACTCATAAGTGAAATAAAACTTCTTCATAAACTACCAAACTGCTTCCCAGAAAGATTATGTACATTATTTCTATAAACATGAGACTAGTTCTCTGTATCCTATCAGTAATAACAGATAAGTTACAAAATAACAAAAAGCAATTTTTAAATGTTCTAGTTAAGTTTTAAAAGGCATGCTTTCAATCTTTTTGTTTTACTGTTTGTGTGTTTGTGTGCCTGCGTTTAAATGGAACGGATATGTGAGTGGCCACAGAGGCCAGGTAAGGACATTGGATCACCTGCCTCCTGACCGGGCTAGGTTGTTGTAAGTTGCCCAAAGTAGGTGCTACCACTTTTAAAAAAAAAAACTTGAAAACTATAAAGCAAAAATAATTCACAAAAGGCATTTCCAAAATATCCAAGTAAAGATAATAGATATGTAAAACATGAATTAAATATATGCTTCATAATTTTTTAAGTCACCACCTGCACTCAACTATGTTCTTACAATTTTACACACATTAAGTCACGTAAGTCCATCTTCCCTAGGACTCTTAATAAAACTTACCTAACACTGAACAGCTAATGTGTCTGTCCTTATAGTAACTGATAATTTACTGTCTATGGTCAAATACTGATGCATTAGGAAAACAATGAGAGAATATATACTAAAATGTTAACATAGTTATTGTTGGTAATATATTGAGGAGATTCAATTTTCTGTGTTTTCTGTATTTTTCAACATGATTTAGAAGCAAGAAACAAGTTTTATAAACAGAAAAAAAGACATGTTACAAACTAGTGATTTGAGCTGGAAAGAGGGCTCAGTGGTTAAGAGCACTGACTGCTCTTTCAGAGGTCCTGAGTTCAATTTCCAGCAACCACAAGGTGGCTCACAACCATTTGTAATAGGGTCTGGTGCTTTCTTCTGGTATGTAGGCAGACAGAGGATTCATGATTAAAATACAAAAATAAATAAAAATTTAAAACTATTACTTAAATTAACCATCTCCTTGGCAGCTTGTACCTAGTTTTTATCTCACTTCCAGTAAGTCAGTTCACTGGGATAAGACATTAATTAAAGAGGCTGTCACTTCTACATTTGACTTTCCACTCAAAGTACATTTCCTATCTAGGTACCAAGTTACAGGCTTTATGAAAACTACTGTGGATATGAAGCTGACTAACATATCATGCAGTAAAAGGTCCAGCAATGTGAGATGCACTCTAACAAATACAAGTATATAGGAGTAAGCAAAGAATGATATAATTTGCTGGAGGAGTAACCAAAGGCAGCTTATGGATAATAGCTGGGTCTTAAAGAAAAAGGCCATTTCTGCCTTAGTGAAAACTGTCACTTCAAATGGAGGAGTACAATAAGAAAATGTAGATGTGGAAAATAACAAGAACCAACTCAAAGGTAGTGAGAGTATGTGCTTATCATGCAAAAGGCCCAAAGTTCACTCCTATCTCCTTACAGCCCCTCCCCATCCATGAAAGAAAACAAAAGAAAGAATAAAGAGCATATTGTGTTTGGCTGAGACACTTTAAAGTATCTTTTACATTGAACTCAAACACTCAACCACAATGATTACATTGCTGGAAATAGATAAAGAGGGGAAAAATAAGCTTGGGTTATAATTTCAGAAATGTAATTGTAATTAAACAGCAATCAGCGTGAAAGATGAAACAAAACAGAGCACATACAAGGCCCAAGGACTGGCTTAGGAACTCACAGATGTTCCTGCTATTACTAATGACTTTAGAAAACCAGAGCTCATTATTATTTTGTGCTTTTATATCAGGTAAATACAGTGGACTCCAGTCTCCTATGTATAAAATAAAGCTAGAATAGACAGATGCCCCTTGGGAATCTCCTAACAGTAAGGCCTAAATCATAACACATTTTTTTCCTTAAATAATGCACTTAGGCAAGAATTATATGAACCTGCTTATTTTAAGTCAATGGACACTGGCTTGTATAATATACCAACTTTTTAAAAGGAAACCTCTGTCGTCTTAGGCAGTTTATTGCTTTGCTAGTATGATTTTTGAGATTATATGAGAGAGAAAAGTATGACTGGAGAAAGTTTCTATTCTTCAAGGAGTTTAGAAAAAAGCATTTAACTATGCAGGGGCATACAGAAAAATAACTGTATCCTAAGTCAAAATAATTATATCATTTTTAGAGAACAGTTTAATCTTTCCATTCTCAGTGCTTAGAAGGCAGAGGCAGATGAATCTTTGTGAGTATGAGGCAACCTGGCCTACATAATGAGTTCCAGGACAACCAGGGCCACACATTGAGACCCTGTCTCAAAAACAAAAGACTGAAAACAGTTATATAATTTTATAAAAATGTTGAGTACATACTATTTCATTAATCCCACTCAGTTTGCCTGAAGTAAGCTTTGGTCTGGAAGCAGGCCTTGGAGGTGGAACAATGGTGCCTAAAGAAAGAGGAGTTGTGGGTCTGGCTGACGGGAGAGAGAAGAGAATTTGAAGAAAATCATCAGTATGTAGCAATTCTTAGATAAAGACAAGAGGACTCAAAGATCATTTCTAATAATGTTAATATAATCAAGGATATTTGTTGAAGCACTGAGAATCTATCCATCAAATATTCTTTTATCAAAGCTACTGCTGATATTCACAATAATCCTCAAAGCAATTATTAAATCTTTCAACAAAACTGACAGAGAAATTGTTTCAACTTTTTATACATATATAAAAATTAAATCTGATAGAAATCTGATCAGTTGATAAAAATAAACTAATTAAAATTCAAATGTCTTTGGTTTACTATCAGCATATCTAGTTCACAGAGCCTCATGTGAGATCAAGGCTTTACAGCTGTGCCTGCAGAATAATGAGAATGCCAATTAACACATTTAACCTTAATTAAACTTTGTGATATGACTTAAGTAGAACATTATAATATTCTTCATAATAATTAAACCATTAAAGACTTTATTAATTTGCTAAAAATATTACTCCAAATTAATAAAACTCATACTTTCATTCTTCTTAAATCCTGTATGAATTTAGAGTTGTCAATGCCATTTGTAACATTTTATAATTTTGAAAAGCAGTATTCCTAGCTTAAATACCTTTATAATAATATTAAATAAATTTCAAATGTATAGCAACAAAAGTCATATATATATTTGATATATATATATATATATATCAAAACAAGAGTAAATTACAAAGCCAGATATTGAAACTATCTTTATAAAATTATTAACTTAGTTTTGAGTGTGTGAGTAAGGTGGACTAAATAGGACTGGCCCTGTAGACTCATGATTTTGAATGCTTGACCCATAGAAAGTAGCACTATTAGGAGGTGTGACCTTGTTGAAGGAAGTATGTCACTGTGGGGGCAAGCTTTGAGGTCTCCTATGCTAAAGTTATGCCCAGTGCGGTACAGAGTCTCCTTCTCCTTCTGCTGCCTGTGGATTAGGATGTAATCTACTTCTCTTGGCTCCTCCATCACATCTGCCTGTACACTTCCATGCTTCTTGCCATGATGATAATGGACTAAAGCTCTGAACCTGTAAGCCAGCCCCAATTAAATGCTTTTCTTTATAAGAGCTGCATTGGTCATGGTGACTCTTCACAGCAATGAAACCCTAACTAAGACAGTGTGCATGGAGGTTAGAGGACAAGTTGTGGGAATCAGCTCTCTTCTACCATATAGGTGCCAGGGATGAAACTATAGACATTAGCTTGACCACAGTACCACCTGATGAGAAATCTCACCAGCCCTTAAATTATTTCCAAATAGAATGATTTTCAAAACCTTTGATCCACTAAAAAATACATACTATAATTCAAACATTAAAAAAATATAGTGAGTAGAAAAAAATATAGCTGACAAATTCTTTATATTTACAACTGTATAAAATTCAAAACATGTAAGGACCAGCCTAAGTAAACACATGAGAAAATAAAATACAAAGCTAAAGGTCCTTGGTAATCACTGAAGGAGAGTACAAAGAAAGCCAAAGAAAAGGCACTCACAGGGTGGAAAATAAACTCACAGAAGGAACTATCATTAGAAAGCGCATCACATCAAAGTATGTATCCACATTTAAGGAAGGCAGCCAAAAGATGGTAAAATATCAAATCTGATTTCAGAGGCCTTCTTCCAAATGATAGCAGTCTTTTCATGATGTCCCTGGCCCTGCATTTGAAAGTATATTCTGAAGAAACGTATACCAACCTGAATGACTACACTTGCTTGTGCTATTAGGTAGCTATTTTAAAGATATGGTCATATCTGTGAACTAGCACAGACGCTTCAAGCTTGCTAAAGAGCTTACCACAGCAGAGGCCTTTATACATGAGTTACTTATCAGGAGGCCTGTCCAAGTGGCATTTCAAATGGACTCAAGCCAAGCCATTCTTTCCAATAAAATTACTTTACAAAAAAACCTAGTAACAATATTTATTAGCACTGGTGTTTATAAATTAATATTGCATCTGCACATATCTCCATAGACAGTGCTTTTAGAAGCCACTGGAAGAAAAGAGATGATTCTGATTATTTCCATTCTTAAGTGTTCTGGTGTTCCATTTTTATGGTGGTAGTAGTGGTGGAACTCACTATTACTGGGTGATAAACTTAAGAAAAGCTATAGATGATTAAACATAGTAAACAGAATCAGTGGGGGGGAAATGCTGCTACTATATTCTGAAAAATAAGACACTGATTATATACATATATTTTAGTATATTGGGGTTTTTACCCGATGATGATGAAGTAAGTGGAGCTGAAGATGACGACTCAAGAGATGATCCGAACAGGGGGTCCCAAGCAAGTAAATCATTGGTGCCTTTCCTAGAATAACATTTTAAGAACAATGACTAGAAAGATTATTATTAGCATAAAACCATTTATTTTTGTTCTACAAAATTCTAACAGTTCAATAAATGTGATTAAATAGTAAGACACACTGAGAAATGTAGTCAATAAACTTAGCAAACAGCATTAAGCAGAACTTACAATAGACTGCCAACATATTGTTGGCAGGGAAAGTGATAAGGATTAATCTTCTTTGGTCAAACCTTGCTAAACTCAAGTATGAGTATGAAGAACAATAATTTTGGATTTACAATTGAAGAAAAGCAGCAATGTGAATGAGTTATCTGATAGACACAGCTAATAGATTCTAAACAGTCTGAGTTCTAGTATAGTCTAGAATATAAAATTCAAAAGAAGTGAAATCTGAAGCCGGGTGGTGGTGGCGCACACCTTTAATCCCAGCACTTGGGAGGCAGAGGCAGGTGGATTTCTGAGTTCGAGGCCAGCCTGGTCTACAGAGTGAGTTCCAGGACAGCCAAGGCTACACAGAGAAACCCTGTCTCGAAAAAAAAAAGTGAAATCTGTAAGAAATTCTGAATAGAATGTAGGCCTATTCTGTCAAAATTATTTCAATGACCTAAAATCACCTATCTAAATATTTCAACATGCACCAATGCAAATATGTCCTACCTTGTACAATAAAACCTACTATTGTAGCTATCTAAGCAAAATCTAAAGATTAAGCTTTAGATGCTAAACAACTTATCTTTGAAAGTTATAAATACAACCAATACCACCACTGTCCTCATTTAGTACCTCACAGGCACCTACCAGTCTAAAACTACCCACTTCACTAAGCTAAGCATTCACGCATATAAAAACATTAACTCAAACAAAGTACTCTTGCTGGAACAGAAGCGAGAAGAGATTCACGGAACACTGGCTAACATTTTTTTTCCTTCTCCTGTTTTAGGAGCTAGCGAGATGGCTATCTAGCTTCTTGTCTTTTTATCTTGAGATAGTCTATCTTAAAGCTCATGGCATACAGTTCATTTTACAAAGTCACAACCAAAAGTGAAGGGGAATGTGAGAAAGAGAAATGAGAAAATTCCCATTAAAAAGCTGAAAACACATATGTATGAACTGAAGACACCAACATTTGTTAGGAAGCAGTACAGCTACCAAGACCAACTGCAGTTTGGTTTTTTGGTTTTTTTTTTTAGGAAAAAAAGGGAAGTTTCACGTGAAAAGAAATTAAAATATCTAAAAGCTCCAATATAAATTTTACAGTTCAGAAAACAATATGACTAACATATAACTGCAAAATTCTAGAAAAAAAAAGGAGGCAGAAGACAATACTTAAATCTAAATGTGGCTTTAAAAAAAAAAAAGAAGAAGGTCTAACTAAGCAGAGCATGAGATTTCTACACAGTAAGAATACTGGTTACGACATTATAATGCCAGTCCTTTAACAGCTGCTCAGAGGGGCTGGGTGGGGTGGCAGAAAGGAAAAAAGAGAAAGTTGCTCAAACCCACAGGATATACAAGACTGAAATTGACCCTCTCTGATATTCTTTGGATGATCCATGTCAAAATGCAAGTTCAGCAACCATAGTAAATGTACTAATATGGTAAGGGATTTTGACAAGGAAGCTTGGCATATAAGGGAATATATAGGGACAATTTCTGTACCTTTCACCCAGTTTTGATCTTGACCTAAAATTGCTTGATATAATACAGTCTATAATAAAGTCTATTAGAAGAAATAAACAGCAAACTTACTCAGTGGGTAGAGAAGACGGCTTTGATTTTGTTAACTCTTCATCTAATTAAAAAATTAAAGTATTATGAAAAACTAATAATCTGAGACAAAAAATATTTTAATTAAAAGTTCTTCTATATACTTACATATGCCAATGCTAAAAACAACTTAGAAATTTTGGAATAGAAAAATAAATATAAACAATTGTCAAAAAAAATAGAGGTGAATTTCTGCTGATTTTTGATTCTTTTTATTAGCTTAATAAAAGAAAACATGGACTGTAACTTTAAAAATTATAAAAGCTGGGCATGGTGATTCATGCCTTTAATTCCAACACTCCAGAGGGCAGAAACAAGTGAAATCTCTGTGACTTTAAGGCAGTCTGGTGTACAAAGCAAGTTCTAGGACTATACAGAGAAATCTTATATCAAAAATAAATAATAAGAAAAATTAGAAGATATGTGTAAATACTTGCGTGTATTCTACGTAAGAATTTTAATTGATAAGTCCTCCAGTCAGTTTCACATTCTCAGAATACTGCTAGTGACTACTATACAATTATTAGTAGTGATGAGCTACTGAAGGAGGTCCTAATCTTTTCTGCTGCATTTTCCATTCTGATGAAAGCATCTGACCAGTGAGAACAGCACTGAGTGAGGGCTTGTCAGTGAACATCTTTTGCCACACCTTATATGCTCTGTAAGTTGTAGCCCAAGCCACAACTGATGACTACGATGATTCACAATGGGCACCGCGTTGTGAATTGTCAGGAGTGCTATACTGTATGCTATACGTGCTTGCACTGGTTTTCCCTTGGTTTATTCTGGATGCCTGTTCTGTCTCGAAGAGCTTGCTGCACTGTCTTCCATCTTACAGCAACTCCACTTAGCCACATTTTCTCTACAACCTCTGTCACCAGACAGTTCTTTTTAATGGTAAATCCTTATTTCATTTTGTTCTTTATTATTAATTCATGGGAGGCTTTTCAATTGTGCTAAAATATTAATGAAGACTAATTCTTTTTTTTTTTTGAAGACTAATTCTTATTAAGCATTCTATTTATAAAATTACAAAAAGTTTCCTAGTAAGTCTGATTTTTAGTGTATAATTCTGCTAAAAATGTTACATCCTAAAATTTTTAGTATTATACTGTTATTATTTTGAAATTATAAAGTAGAAACTACAAGCTTCTCATTACCCTCCTCCTCTAAAATGCTGGGGTTTGACCCCAAGGGGTATGTATATGCTAGGATCACATTAACAATTAACAGTCTATTTTAACATTCTTAATCAGAAGTTATTCTCTAGCTTTGTTGATTTCTGAAAAATTCTGTAAGCAATATGAAGACTAAGGAATGTTTCTTAGTGTAACAAGAAACACTATGGGTTGTTCATTTTCTGCATAAAGTATCCTCTAGTCAACCAGTAAGACTGGCAATACGAAAAGAGCATTAATTCCTTAACTACACAAGGCTACTAGCAATGTGCCTGATAGTCTTACATAAAATAACCAATTCCTATATCAAACTTACTAGATGAATTCCGATTCATCTGCACCTAAAACAGAAATGCAAAATTTAAGTGTTATTAAACAAATAATTTAACTTGGTAACAAACTATTTGATAAAACGTTAGTAATACCGACCTAGTTTATGTGATCTTTATCATATATACTTAATTGTAAATTGCATTTACAAAAAAGATGTTTAAAAAAATCACTACTTATAAATACATATATACTTAATTGTAAATTGCATTTACAAAAAAGATATTTAAAAAAACCACTACTCTAAATGTAGGCATAATTTCTAGTGTAGTAATTGAATTAAAAAAGTAAAATATATGTACCTAATAAAATGTTCTTAAAATAGTATCAATATCTAAAGCAAAATATTACAATAATAATCTAACTTTTATAAAATTTTGAAAATCAAATGTTTTATTACACTAAGTTTTTAAAAGTCAATAGGCAAAATATAAAATCTGGCACTTACTGGACTGTGTCTCTAGCAGTGCATGGAAAGAAAGAGAAAGACAATTTTCAGTATAGAATTTAATTTTGTTTTCACACTTAATAGTTTGTCTCTTCCCTTCTAAATCCTACTTAAAACATATTCACCTTAAAACACATGGATAAGGAGGAAATGATACAAGTGGGCAACAAAACACATGCAAAGATAACTTCTTTTCCAATTCAATAGTCACTATTAAATTTTTCCCTTGACTACTTTTTCGGCATGAAATTAATAGGTATCATTTAAAAACAAACAGAGAAAAACAGATGAGACATGAAAGCTTTAAAAATACCTAAGACCTCAACTGCTCATAAAGTGATTCATAACATTTTAATATATATCCATCTCATTAAGCTTTTGCTTATTTGTATTTTTAATTAGTTATGCTGTTATACAATAAAATTTTTCAATGGTTCCTAATTCTCTACTTTATATATACAAGTCTCTTTATAACTACACACTCATCAATGTTAAAATAGTAATGATATAATAGAAATCTCTGAGGCATGGCCTTGAGAATTTAATCATAGAACCCTTTTCCTCCATCAAAAAAATATTTACTCCTCCCTTCCCTTTCCTTGTTACTGAGTATCAAACTAAGGGCATAATGCTTGCTTGGCAGATGTTCTACCCATGGATTGATACTCAAGAACATGAACACTAAGAAAAAAACTTACACACACACACACACACACACACACACACACACACGCACACACACCTTTGAATGTATAATTAGGGCCAGGTGTGGTGGTACATGCCTTTAGTCCTAGTAGAAGGCAAAGACAAGCAAATCTCTGTGAGCTCAAGGCCAGCCTGGTCTACAGAGCATATATTAGTCAGCCTATCTCAAAAATAATATATTAAAATTAAAAAGTTAAAACCCACATACAAATTAGGTATAACACATAAAATGGTGTTATAACAAAAATTATTATGGAAAATGGCTTTTAAGTAATGTTAATATGAAAATTGCCACAGAAACTTTTTCCTCTATAATACTTCTGAATTCACACTACATCAGTGGCTTTATTAGTATAGTATTCTTTATTTTATCATTATTATGTATGATATATGTGTGTATGAGTGCAGGCACACATGTGGGTGGAAGCCAGAAGACAACTTTTGAAAGTCAGTTTACTCCTCCAAAGTGGTATCTGAGAACAGAACTTGGCACACAGCAAGTTAACAACTTAGACATCTCACTGGCTACATTAGTATTTTATCTTCCTCAAATTCAAATGTGATAGTGAAAGACAAAAATATAAAAATTCAAAAAAGAGGCAGGAATGTCACTCAGCGGTAGAATAGTTGCACAGCATAAGTAAAGCCTAGATTCAAGCTCTAGCACTGCAGGGGGGAAAGGGGAAAAGACTGAATTTAACCTTTAAACTGATTTTCATGACATCTTTTTACATTAGATTTGAAAACAGAGGAAACTCTTTAAAATTAGATGAGGAAAATACTAACTCTGTCAGTTCACAATCTTTTGCCAGAGACATACAGCACTGTTTATACAATATAGCAAATAACAAACGTTCTACATTTTCACTTTCTTAAAAATCTTTTCACCAGGTGGTGGTGGTCTACACCTTTAGTCCCAGCACTAGGGAGGAGGAAGCCGGCCAGAGTACAAGGCCAACCTCGTCTAACGAGTGAGCTCCTTGACAGCCAGAGCTACACAAGGAAACTCTTTGTCAAAGAAACCCTATGTCAAAGAAGAGAAGAGAAGAGAAAAGAAAAGAAGACAAGACAAGACAAATTTTTTCAAGAGCATAACTAAGCCAAATCAATAGCTTTATTTGTCTATATAAAAATTACACACTGAGCTGGAGAGATGACTCATCAGTTGTGAGCACTGGCCGTTCTTCTTCTAGAAGACCCAGATTCAGTTCTCAGTTCCCCCGCACCCCCATGGCATGTCACAATTATCTGTACACTATCTGTAAGTCCTGTTCCTAGATGTCTAACTTCCCCTTCTGCCTTCCTTGGGCACCTCATAGACATGATCCACAGACATACATACAAGCAAACATTCACACACCTAAAAGCTCTGGGGGTTCGTGGGGGAAGACAAGACAATAAAAGGGGAAAAGAGGGGCATTGGGATTTAGCTCAAGGGCCTGAGTTCGGTCTCATTTTGTCAAAAAAAAATACAGTATACAAAATTTACACAAATAAAACAAAACAAATTTTTAAGAATCACAAAATATTTTCCCAACCAGTGTACTTAACTATTGCTTAATATTTTAGTTTTATTATTTATTTACTATTCTCAAAATTAACGATAGGTGGTATGGTATCTCAGCAGGTTAAAAAACTTACCTGCCACATATACAAGCATCACAACCTAAGTTTTATCTCCAAAACCCATGTAACAGTAAAGTGAGAGACCTGACTCTACAAAGTTGTCCTGACCCTGTAGCACATGTGTACATTCTTCTCTCACAGACATCATATACAAGTATACATTAATAAAATATTATTTTAAATAACTAACCAGTTATAGGTAGATGCAGTAAAATTAAAAGGTTCTACATACAGTACAAATTGGCTTATATTCAGATACTTACAGATACTGCTGGGGACAGTGTTATATTCCCTATGGATACTTTTAATTCATCCAAAGAAGCCATTGTGTGATGTAAGTTATTTGGATGCACAGGCTTGATCTCTATCCGGTACCTCTTTGGTTCTTCATCTTCAGAGTCAGAATCACTGGATGAGTAGAAATGGTTCTCTTTGGTATGTGAATATGAGTTAAAGAATTTAGTTTCTACCTTATCTTGAATAACTAATTTTCCACATAAATACAAAAGTAAAAGAGCCTTATAAGAATAATGAATTTATATATATACATATATATATAAATATATAATAAACTATATATACATATATATAGTATACACACACACATATATATTTTCACACACTGAGCTGGAGAGATGACTCATCAGTTGTGAGCACTGGCCGTTCTTCTAGAAGACTCAGATTTAGTTCTCAGTTCCCCCGCACCCCCATGGCATGTCACAATTATCTGTACACTATCTGTAAGTCCTGTTCCTAGATGTCTAACTTCCCCTTCTGCCTTCCTTGGGCACCTCATAGACATGATCTACAGACATACATGCAAGCAAACATTCACACACCTAAAAGCTCTGGGGGTTCATGGAGGAAGACAAGACAATAAAAGGGGAAAAGAGTGTGTGCACACACACACACACATACTTGCATATACATGCACATATGGATAGAAATAAAACTACTCAAATTAACAAAGCATGTAAATGATGAATAGTCATATTTTAGCTAATTAAAAATAGAAGAGGCTTTAAGTAGGACATTATTTTTATAACTATGTATATGCCAACACAACCCACTAAGAATACCCAGATCACAAAAGGATATCATTCTGATTTGCTTCTGGTTTAATACTAAAACCTTCTTCATCTACATCAGGAATATTCTAGGGAACAAGAGTAAAGAATTAATATGACAGCATTAGTATTTAAAGACACTAAAGATTAACACACTCTTATAGTCTAAACTATTACTAAGAGCCAAAGGTAGGGTGCACACCTTTAACCCCGTACTTGGAAGATAGAGGCACGTGGATCTCTGTGAGTTGAGGCCAGCCTGGTCTACATACGGAGTTCCAGGACAGACAGAGCTGCACAGTAAGATCCTTTCTTGAAAAATATCAAAAATTTTAAAAAAGATGTATTACTGAGGAACTAAGGTACTATATCAAATACCAATAAATTAAGAAAATGATTAGCTCGGTGGAAAATTACATCTCTTTTGTGATTAGTTTTAAATCATATTCTATGCTCCCAAAACACGAACAAAACACTGCAACATGCAATAGGAAATCACAACTCATAATTTCAGAGCAAGAAACTGCCAAGTATGACAGATGGTTTGGTAGTTAAGAACATATACTGTTCTGTTACAGGACCCCAATTTGGCTCCTGACACCCATATCAGGCATCTTACAACTTCCTGTAACTCCAACTCAAGAGGATCTGATACTGCCAGCCTCTATGTCTGAGGAGACTTGCATATACATGCACATATGTATTCCCCCTATAGATATACACATATAATCAAGTTCTAAGAGGCTGCTTCTGGATCTATTTGCAGATAATAACTAGAAAGTGTGGTGGAAAATATATACATTTTTAAAAACTATCTGACACAGGGTAACCACTAAAAAGCTCTAAAAAATGATTCATCTTGTGTGTGTGTGTGTGTGTGTGTGTGTGTGTGTGTGTATGTGTGTGTGTGTGTGTGTAGATAGATAGATGGATGGATGGATGGATGGATGGATGGATGGATGGATGGATGGACGGACGGACGGACAATCTCTCCTTGGGGACAATGTCCCCCACCCCCAAAAACCAACCTATTCTCACTTGAGCAGCCTTCAAAAGACATGCACATATAGATAAAATATTTAAGAGAGTAAAGGGTTTAATAAATTTGCAACCATCAAATGCTATAAGTAATTTCAAAATACATGATGAGAGCTATAGCAAGCATCAAATACACCTGCTACCTTTGTTAATCAGTTAAGCTTCTCTGGTGACTTTTCACTCTTAATTTCCACATACATTTTTAAAAGATTTGGGTTCTGTTATTATTTGTGAGTATCTGTGTGTGCCTGCATCAGTTTATGTGTACCATGTGCTCACAGATGCAGGAGGGCATCTGAGTTAGACAGTCGTGGGTTTCCTGATGTGGGGGCTGGGAACCAAATGCTGGTCTTTGCAAGAGTAGTACATACTTTAAACCATCCTCCAGCCTCAATTTCCAAATAAATTTATTAATAAACCACAACTTTCTTACTTGAAAATTGAAATAGAAAACAAAAATACTAGTTTATCTAAGTTACACAAGACAGCATTTTACAAAATACTTTCACTTCTTTATTTTGTTGTACTATATCATTTAAGATTAAAATGTCTCAAAACAAAAGCAAAACACAAAAGCAGTACTTAATGACAGAGCTGTAAACTAGTTTTATATTTTATGGAATAAGGAATGTGTCATACATGAGAAGTAACAAACTTGTTTAGATGACAGTAAAGTCAACACAATTAATATCTAATAAAAATAGATCTGTTTGCACATTATCTACAGCATTTGGTAAATCTACTCCTGTATACCCACTGGGACCTCAATTTAGTATAATCTGTAATTCTTCATAAACACTAAGAAACAGACAACCTTAAAAACACAGAATGGTGACCATTACTTGTTCTATAATTTCTAAAATGTCTTAAATGAAAACCAAATACACGAACAGATAATATCTTTTAAGCCAGAAAGTGATAAATCATGTCTTTAATCCTAGCACTCTGCAGGCAGAGGCAGGCAGATCTCTGAGCTAGAGGTCAGCCTGGCCTACAGAGTGAGTTCCAGGACAATGAGGACTATACATGGAAAACCCATCTTGAAAAATTAAAAGAACAAAACAAGCCTAAATTAATAAATGTTGGCCAATTTTAAGGTATGCAGATTTTTTTAAGTCTCTCATGTCCTGAGAAAATTTTATCAACATGGTGCCACTCTAATTTTAAAAGTAAAACTATTCATTTCCCAAAGACAGTTTTCATTTATCAGTATTTATCAGTATTTTCATTTATCAGTAAAGTACAATGTTATGTAAAACTGAGATGCATCTTTAAAATTATTTTAGTACCAAATTATTACATGGTTAGAATTTTTCTTTGAAGACTGGTTAAAATAAAATCAAATGTGTTTTTTTTCCTAATGAAAATACCTATTTAAATTTTCTTTAATAAAATTAAAATTACTTACAAGCGAATCTGCATCAGGACATTCCCTGTTTTTAAAAACAAAAAAAAATGAAGTATTTTAAGATTCAATTATTAAAACTATCTGCTAGAAACTTGAAGTGCCAGGGTGGGGAGATACCCAGGTGGGCCTCCAGCTACTCAGAGGAGTAGAGGAGGAGGAAGGATTGGATTGTCGGAGGGGGTGACAAGGAAAGGGCAGTAAACGGGATGTAAACTGAATAAAAAAATAAATAATTTTTTTTAAATTAAAAAAACCTATCTACTAAGTATTTCATGTTTAGAGTATCTATCTTAGGACTTAAATATAGCTTTTGTTTAAATGCTACAAAAACATTTTGAGAAATCGTGTCATGAAGATTAAAATAGTATCAATTCAAATTTAAAATTCAAAATGGACCATCTCATATTAATAATAACTGCTAAAACATAAAGAGCTCACACATAATCTACAGTGTTTATAACTGTACTTCTTTTGTAGTAATGTACTCATCAGTGCAATCAACCAAGCTGTCTACAGGACTTTCTAGAAGTGTTTACATTTTTAAAACTTTTGGGGGTGTGGTGTCTATGAATAACCTATAGGACTTGCTTCTGTTTTTCTACATGCGGGTCCTGGGCATGTCAGTTTTTGTCCATAATGTCTTCAAATTGTAAGTAATAAATGAGAAAAGCTAATGCTATGAACTAAAACCAAAGAACCTAACAAATGTAGTTGTTCAGAAAGGCTTTCTTCTTCTTCCAGTTTAGACATATACATTAAATACTTTCAAAAAGATGCTTTCCTTTCAAAAATCAAAACAATTCTTAATCACTTATAAAAAATGAAAAGGATTTGGGTAATGTTTAAAATACTTACACTGATTCTGCATCCTTTTCCTTTTTAATTATTCCAGGCAAAGCAAAAGTCTTTCTTTTCCTTGGTTTTATGCCTTTAACATAAATGCACATTGTAATAGAAATGTAACTGTTCTTGATAAGGATATAAAACACAAAAACTAAGACAAATCTTTTCTTAAGTGCCAAGCAAACTTTAGATGAAAGAAAGGAAGTATCCCCCAGAGTAGCAGTGCACACTGTAATCCTAGCACTATAGAAACTGGGACAGAGGAGGATTTTAAGTTTGTTACCAGCCTAGGATACATGGCAAAACCTTTCCTCCCAAAAAATTCTAATAAGTTAATAAACAACTGAGCAAATGATCAAACAATAACAAAAAGTGTCAATTAGTAAAGCCTACAACTTAAACCAGTCTGTTTTAACTTTTTTGTTTGTTTTTTTTTGTTTTTGTTTTTTCGAAACAGGGTTTCTCTGTGTAGCCCTGGCTGTCCTGGAACTCACTTTGTAGACCAGGCTGGCCTCAAACTCAGAAATCCGCCTGCCTCTGCCTCCCAAGTGCTGGGACTAAAGGCGTGCATCATCACTTTAACTCTTATATTAATACAATATAGTTCATTAAAAATGTATAGAATATTCACTTAATGAAATTCTCTTTTCTTCTGGTAAAATATGTAACTCTTTGTATCTTCAGATAAAATAAACATATAAAGACATTAAAGTTCAAAATATTTTTAAAAGTATTATCTTGGAATATGGGTATGGCTCACAGAGTAAATGTTAGGCCCTAGGTTCAGTATCAAGGCCACTAAATATGTATATTTTAACACTGATAGCAATGGACAGCAGTCACTTTGTATTTGTTCAGCAAGCAGAAGACATTAGTTCTCACATGCGTCAGTACATGACAAGCAAACTTACCTTCAACTGCACTAGCAGGGTCACACTCTTCAAATTCAAAAAGGCCTAGTTTAGAGAAGGAAAAACTTGTTTTTTTTTTAAATCAACAATTACCAGATAAACTGTTTTAACTTTTTAAATTTAAATAGAAAAAAAAATTTTTTTTTTTTGGTTTTTCGAGACAGGGTTTCTCTGTGTATCTCTGGCTGTCCTGGAACTCACTCTGTAGACCAGGCTGGCCTCGAACTCAAAAATCGGCCTGCCTCTGCCTCCTAAGTGCTGGGATTAAAGGCCTGTGCCACCACTGCCTGGCTAATTTTTATTTATTAATATCATATTTGTGTGATATATAAGTAAAGGCACATAAATACTATAGCACACATGTGTAACTCAGGAGTTTGTTCTTTCTACTTTGTGGAGAAAGGGTCTCCAAATATCTGCAGTATTCTGTACTTTGAACTCCAGGCTGGCAGGCTTGAGAGCATACTGATGAATACCACTGCATGAGCTTTCTTACATAGATTCCAGGGATAGAACTTGGTTATCAAGCTTGAGCTGCAAGCACTTTTAGCTGCTGAGCCATCTCACCAGTCTGACAAGGCACCCTTTAAAACCATGCTATAATGTGTTAAAGTGCTTATAATAAAAAGGTACTGTGATGTTACTGTATGTGTGTGTGAAGAGCAAGAGAACTGGGGGGGGGGGGGGGGGGCATGCACTGGAACACATGCAGAGGTCAAAGCACAGCCTTCAGAAACTGGCTCTTCCACCCTAGTTCCAAGGATCAAACTTGTATATCAATGTTTCTACCTGAACCATCTCACTGACCTATTATTTTAAATATTTATTTTTATTTTGTGTGAGTACCTGCATATATGCACATGGACCATATACAACTCTGGTGCCTGAGAAAGACAGAGGGTGTCAGATTCCCCTGGAATCAGAGTTACAGACAGTTGTGAGCTGCCATCTGAGTGCTAGAAACCAAATACATAGGTCATCTGAAAGAGCAACAAGTGCTCTTAACTGTTGAGCCCTCTGTCCCTGTCCCTTAGTAGTACTTTTTAATTAAATAATTCTAACTGAAAACATAAACTAAAGGGCTGGAAAGATGGTTCATCAGGTAGAAATGCTTGCCACCAAGCCTGACAACCTGAAACTGATCCCGAGCCCACCCACATGGTAGAATAACAGAGAGAGTAATAGATTTCCTTCAACTGACTTCTAAGTTTTTCTCTGACTTGCACAAGTACACTATAGGGTGTATACTGCCCCACACATAAATGTAAATTAAAAATTAAGAACTGAGATTATTCAACGAATACTTCACTAATTTTCAGAAACTGTTCTTAGGTTATAGCACAGAACTCATGAAGTTTCTGCTTACAAGGACCTTACAGCACAGTTAATGGAGAAAATGAGTAGTAAGAGGCAGGTGCTCATGAGAAAGGAGAAGAAACAGTAAATAGTACTAGAGTACAAGCTTGGCACCTCATCTGTCCCAGTCTTTATTCTACCATCAATTATTAGAATCATGCTCAGCAAACATTAAACCTCCAGAAAATGTCCACTGCATAATTATATCCTCATTAGGTAATCACCCTAGAATTAAAATTCTGATGCCTAATAGTGTTAAAAGGTCAAAAACATATAAGTGCAGTTTGCAGACAATGGAAAAATTTTTGTTTGTTGAGACAGGGTCTCACTGTGTAGCTCTAGCTGTGCTGAAACTTACTATGAAGATGAGGATGGCCTTGAACTCAAGAGATTCACCTGCTTTTGCCTCCCAAATGATGGAATCAAAGGTGTGCACCATCACACCCCACCTAATGGAAATACTTTTAATGTGAAAAGAACATGCATACACACCACAACCTAGCAAGGCAGTCTTACAGAAAAATTAATTTGCTGCTACTAAGAGGGATGGACATACTTCAAAACAAGAAACAATAAAGCAGAACTCGGACAGAAAGTAATTAAAACAGCCTCAAAATGGCAGAGCTGCAAACTAGCTTTATATTTCATGGAATAAGAAATGTTTCATACATGAGAAGTAACAAACTTGTTTAGGTGATAGTAAAAACAATAAAAAGCCTGAATCATTCTCCTTCTAAGAGACTCCACAGTTAAAACATCACAGTAAAATAAAAATAATCTCTCTCTGAGTTCCAGTACAGCCAGGGCTATACAGAGAAACCCTGTCTCGAAAAACCAATAATAATAATAATAATAATAATAATAATAATAATAATAATAATAATCTCTCTCCCTTAAATGTTGTGTTAACTGAGATTTTTAATACTTAAGTTTATAAAAGTCTAGCATGAAATATTTAATTTATGAATGGCAACCCACTTCACTATTAAGAGACTTACAAACAGAAACTGACTTAAAGAGAGAATGATAGGTCTCCCTACTTCTTCTGAGATGCTACATTTAACTATAACTTGTGCTAACTGATGACCAGAGTTCTTGTTGATGACTTGATTATTATACAAGACATTTCTCTGTAAGAGGTTTTAAAAACATAGTCAAAATATTCCCTCTCTCTGTTTTTTTGTTTTGTTTTGGTTTGGTTTGGTTTGTTTTTGGTTTTTTTGAGACAGGGTTTCTCTGTGTATTCTTGGCTGTCCTGGAACTCACTCTGTAGACCAGACTGGCCTCGAACTCAGAAATCTACCTGTCTCTGCCTCCCAAGTGCTGGGATTAAAGGCTTGCGCCACCACTGCTTTCCCTCTCTCTCATCACAAATCTAAAGCTTATGTTTTTTTGGTTCTTCTTTCTGTTCAAATCAGAATACCACTGTTTATTTCTAGAATAACTAAAATAGTCCACAAAAGGAGCTAATTAAGTCCTAACAACTTAATTAATTACCAATACCTTCATTTCTACATCATTATTCTATGACATATGACCAAGCAAACATTTATCACTTATATACTTATATTCAAACAGCCTTAAAAGCAAAGAGATTATGTAGTGTACTTTCAATCTGTACACTAAGAAAACTTTTAATAAAAAGGCTTAGAGCCTGTCCTTAGAATCTTTAAGAGACCTGATAATGTTACAATGAGACGAAGAGAGGCAATAAAGGTAAGGAAAAAGTATGCACGTACATAATTAGCAACTTTTGGCCTATAAACTGAAAGACTGTCTCAGTGTCACCAGCCCACGTTACACGCTTTCCCAAGTACTAGTGGAGCTGGAGAAAATATGGTAATATGTCAAATAACTGAGAAAAGGTTTACTCAAACAAGGCAACCAGAAATGGGATTACACACAAATCCCTCAGAGTTATCCAGCACCTCATTTTACTAAGTGACTAGGTAAGGATCTCTAAGAGACCAGCTTATTCTAGACCAGGAGAAGAAAGACAAAGGCAAAACAGCAATACCAAACAAAACAAGACATTATGGATGTATAGAGAACAGGTATTTTAAGATCTCTGGATTATTTCATATATGGAAATAACAAAGGCAACCTTTAAAAGTAAAATTAATTATTTTAAACAAAATCCTACTTTCCTCACAAACTTTTACTAGACATGCTATAGACACATCTTGATCAACTCTCTTCTTTATCTTTT
This sequence comes from Montemys delectorum, assembly GCA_019843815.1. NCBI lineage: Eukaryota > Metazoa > Chordata > Mammalia > Rodentia > Muridae > Montemys > Montemys delectorum. The sequence continues at coordinate 34,125 of JADRCD010226312.1, forward strand.
CTATATACACATACCAAAATCAATTCAAATAAGATAGTTTCCAATGAAATTATTCAAACTGACATTTTTACAATACAAAATATTAAACTACAGAATATATACAAGAGTGCCACCTACATATACTATTCAAAAGAAAAATGCCAACAATTCCTAGCACAATCCAACTAATAGATGCCTCACAAAAAATAAATCAGATTTTCCTGTTTCAAGTGGCACATGCTCCTTCACATGACTGGCTTTGCCTGCTTGGCTCAGCTGGATATCACTGCTCGGTCTGACCTCATGGTAGCATGTCACTTCTGAACTGTTTCATTAGGGAGAGTTTATTCAGCGTTTCCCTCAAGAGCAGTTTACCACCTGTCCTTTTGCTATTTAATCATAAAACCAGTTGGTTTTTTTTTTTTTTTGATAGTACTACAGCCAGAGTAAGAGTCTTAATTACTAGTTTGCTACAAATGGAGTTTCAGCTGCTTTAGACTCAATTAATCCCATTGTGAAGATAAATAACTGCTCTTAGCACTTAGCTTTATGCTTGGTCACAGGGCAGGTTAGTTTACATAAAAGTAAGGAAAACCATTTGCTGGTGTCTCTTGATGTTTTTTCCATCACACGTTTTCTAAAAATACCACTGTATATTCTACTCATAAGAGAACAATTCCAGCCAGGTGGTGGTGGTGCATGCCTTTAATCCCAGCACTTGGGAGGCAGAGGCAGGTGAATTTCTGAGTTCTAGGCCAGCCTGATCTACAGAGTGAGTTCCAGGACAGCCAGAGCTATACAGAGAAATCCTGTCTCAAAAAAAAGAAAAAAAAAAAAAAAAGAAAGAGAGAGAGAGAGAACAATTCCAAAGGAGAGTAATTCAAAACAAAATATCTTAAATATAATGCTTTAATAGAAAGTAGAAACTGTTTCTACAAAAAGCCATCAACCTAATGAATTTACCCAAACTAATTTGAATCAGAAGTTTTAAGAAATATTACAAAAGAAAAAACAAACTTTTTAATCTTGAACCACCAAAAAATATTTTGTTGAATGAGAATGAGTATAAATATGTGACATATTTAGGCTTATTAAACAGTTCACATTACCTTGGAATCCTAAATCTGATCAGCAACAGAGCAAATTTTCAACTTTTACATTAAAAACTGCCTTAAGGGGCCAGAGAGACAACACAGTGGTTAAGAGTACTTAATGTTCTGGCAGAGAACCAGGGTTCAGTTCCTAGCACCCTGGTGGTGGCTTACGATTCCAATAAATCTGATGGCATATAAAATAAAATATTAATGTTTTTCTAAGAAAAACTGACTCAAAGCTCAATATGTCATGACTATCCAAATTCAAGTAAGATTCTACAAATTTCTAACTAAAGAGTAGTTGATTTAAATAGAGCCAAGACAAAACATACATTACACACAACCACGCACTCCAAGTCTAGTGGAGGAGCATGTGTGTGCATGTACGGGTCTGCACTGGGTAAGGAGAATAACAGAAAGGTGTCTAACACTTGGCAGACTCAGGCAAGCTTGACAGTGAAAGAGCGCCAGACTCCAGACTGTTCATAGCTCTACCACTTGGTTCTTAGCTAGCTAGTTAGTGACTTATTTTGAATGCAGGGTCACTCATTCGATCACATATGAAAGGGGAGTGCTTACATGATCTTTTGTCATGTATGCTTTCTCTCTACATATATCCATATACATTTTTCTCTTCCTCTTTTGTTAAACCATTTGGCAATTACAGATATCAAGGATGTCAATTTTAGCAAAGAACCTGTGGAAACAATTTCTTTAATTTAATTTAAAATCCCATCTGACCATCAGAAAGTCCTACTGCAACATTATTCAACCAATGATCCCAAAGTTATGACCATCCGGAAGGTGTGTCAAGCCACATAGCTCTAGACTCCAACTCCAGCAAATGCTATTCAAGTCAGCATTTTGATGGTTCAAGAATCACATTAGAGAAGTATAGTTCTAAAGGACACTGGAGTTGTTATTCTGTAAGCCTAGACAAGGCTTCTAGCTATTCTGTTTGCAAACCACCCAGAGATCATGTTAAAATATATATTCTGATTTGGTATGGATAGGGTTTGTAATCCTTGTTTGTTTTTCAAGACAAGGTTTCTCCATGCTTCCTTGGCTGACCTAGAACTCTGTGTAGATCAGACTGGCCTTGAATTCAGAGATCCACCTGCCTCTGCCACCCAAGATGGGATTTAAGGCTGCCAGGTTAATGATTCTGTATCCTTATCAAGTATCCACCTGACTTAATGTATAGTTTCTCAATAATTAATAAAAGCTAAATGACGTGAGGAACACTAAAAATACAATGGTTTTAAAAAAATCCTCAAATTAGATAATAAAAATGAAATTTCTAAAGTGACACATTTATAATTTAGTTATTATACTCTGTTTGTTTGTTTGTTTGTTTTTCGACACAGGGTTTCTCTGTGTATCCTTGGCTGTCCTGGAACTCACTCTGTAGACCAGGCTGGCCTCAAACTCAGAAATCTGCCTGCCTCTGCCTCCCTAGTGCTGGGATTAAAGGCATGCGCCACCACCGCCAGGCTAGTTATTATAGTCTTAATTTAAACATCCTTAATAATTAATGAAGTTGTGTGTTTTTCTTTTCTTTTTATCCTACTCACGTATTTTTGTTGAAGTATTAAAAAATTAAAAAAATGTTGTTGTTGTTGTTGTTGTCATTGTTGCTATTATTTTGGCTGTTAAAATTATGTATTTTGGACCAGGTAATGGTGGCACGTTTTTAATCCCAGAATTTAGGAGACAGAGACAGAGACAGGCAGATCTCTGAGGCCAGCCTGTTCTACATATGGAGTTCCAACAGAACAAAAGAAAATAGCATTATTTTTATGTATAGGGTACATACTTGTAATCCTACTACTTAGGAATATTGAAGCAAGAGTTACCTGTAATTTGAGACCAGCCTGGCTGTATACAGTAAAAGCCTATCTCAAAAATTCAGTAAATAATCCAATTAAAAATAAAAATAATAGAGTGGTGGTATAGGCTTTTAATCTCAACACTCTAGACAAGGCAACAGGCAGATCTGTGAGTGTGAGACCAGCCTGGTCAGCAAGGCAAATCCCAGGACAGCTGGGGCTATATAGTAAGACCTTGTCTCAAAAAGTTAATAATAATATTAGTAATATTAAAATTAGAAATAATAATGGCTGGAAAGATGGCTCAGTAGGTAAAGGTGCTTAAAACCAAGTCTGACAATCTGAGTTAGATTCCTAGACCCTCATGACAGAAGCAGAGAATCAACCTCCTTAAGTTGTGTATGTACAAATACGCACTATAAATAAATGTAATTTTTTAAAAAAAATTTATACATTTTTATTTTGAAAAAAGCTTTTAATTATCTAAAAATTTTCAATATCTGTATAAAACTTCAGCAAGTGATACTCTTTTGGAGGTTAAATGTAATCTACTCAGTAGTTACTACTTGCTCAAGTCATTCTAGCTATGACCAATGGGAGCTTCTCAGACTGTCCCTTTGTCCTTCTAAAACTATAAAACTTCTACAATAAAACTAGAAAATTAGGGAAAAAAATCTTTGTGATACTGAATTAGACAAACACTAACCCCTCCCCCATTCATTTTTCTTTTTTTTTAAAGACAGACTTTCTCTATGTAGCCCTGGCTGTCCTTCTTGAGTGCTGGGATTAAAAGTATGTTCATCACCTTATGAACACAGAGAAAAAACTTAACTATGACACCAAGCTTCACTGGTCAAGCAGGCCTCAAATTTCAGCTAGTTGGGAGGCTAAGGCAAGAGGGTCGACTTCTATCTGGGCCAGAGAATGAATTCTAGTAAAAAAACAAGGCTGGGTAATACAGCTCAGTGGTCGAGCAGCTTGTCTAGTGTGTGACAGGCCCCAGATTTTAGTTACACAAAAAAAAATATTTTTAAAAATATCATCAAAAGTATAAAACATAAATCAGGTAAACTGAACTTGATCAAAATTAACCTTTGATTTTCAAAATAACAACCTAGGGGCTAAGAGAGATGGCTCAGTGGTTCAGAGCACTGGCTGCTCTTCAAGAACACCTGGTTTCAATTCTCAGTACCCACATGGCAACACACAACTGTCTATAACTCAAGTCCCAAGAGATCTAATACTGAGAGCACCAGGCAGACAAACAGATTAAAAAAAAAATCCAAACTAAGAAAAAATACTTCAGAGGCTGGAGAGATGGCTCAGCGGTTAAGAACACTAACTGCTCTTCCAGAGGTTCTGAGTTCAACTGCCAGTAACCACATGGTGGGTCACAACCATCTGTATTGGGATCTGATGCCCTCTTCTGGTATATCTGAAGAGAGCAACAGTGTACTCATATAAATAAAAATTAAAAAAAAAAAAAAAAAGAAAAAGTACTTCACAAAATATGAATCTGACATACAGCTTACATATTCAGTATTAATAAGACATTCAATCCAGTTTTTAGTTGCCAAAAGATCTGAAATTCTTTGATAAGAAAAATTATAAATGGTCAAAACATAAAAAGACGTGCCTCGTTTAGTTCTTAAATGGTCAAAACATAAAAAGACGTGTCACGTTTAGTTCTTTGGGAAATGCAGATCAAAAATCTTGCTTGAGTGCCTTTATTCAAATCCAGCACAAATATCAACAGAGTAGAACCTATGCACCTCACGGGTAAGACTGTAAAATGCTGTGGACACAAAGTCTGATGAAATGGAATACATGTTCCTCACATTAAAATACTTCCCATATTCATCATATATCAAGAGTTTACAAACAAAACTTTAGAAAGAAAACTTATACTCAATATTTATTTTCAAGCATAAGCATCCTATCTCTTTTGCCTCAAGTCCTATCTCCAGCTATCTTAATGCGTCTCTGTGGTGAGGATGGGGGGGAGGGAAATGGAGGGATTATGCTGAGCTCAGCAAAATCCCCCCCCCCTTTCCCCCCCCACCCCTCTCTTTCTCTTCCTTCTAAAAATTTCCCTGGAATTCCAAGAAACCCCTAGCCCAAAAAAAAAAAAAAAAAAGTTTTTCCCTTATTTTTCTCTTATTTTAAAAGCACTTTTGAAAAATATGGATCATAAAAGATATTAAGCTAACTACATTTCTAGTTTTTCTAGTTCTAATTCTGTCATGGACCTTTCGGGTTTGGTGGTGGCTAAGTGCATAGTCACTGCTAAAAGGATTAAGATTTAAACTCCACAGGTTCCATTCCAAATACCTATTCCAACTATATATAAGTTCAGAATTGCACAAACTTAGGATCTGGTGCTAATTCTGGTGTAGGAAATTTTATTTATTTGCAAGATTTAAAAATGAATAAATTTATAAAATTTAAAAGAAATCTAAGTAGCATCATGGGAAAGTAAGTTCTAGGTTTGGCATTTTACCAAATCTTCAAGGGGCCTAGAAAGAGGATTGTCTTCAATTTTTCAAAAAGTATTTATTTTATCTTTTAATTTAAAGTAATATACCTAGTGTCGAAGCTGAAATATTTCAGAATCTAAAATATTAACCTCATTTAGGAACTGATTACAAGAATTTCATTTCTCCCTTTTTCTTTATGGCTTTTTAAAAAACATCTACCCTTTCTCAAGCTTCTCCTATTTTTATCTTTTTGTTTGTTTGTTTGTTTGTTTGTTTTTCGAGACAGGGTTTCTCTGTATAGCCCTGGCTGTCCTGGAACTCAGTCTGTAGACCAGGCTGGCCTTGAACTCAGAAATCCACCTGCCTCTGCCTCCCAAGTGCTGGGATTAAAGGCGTGCACCACCACTGCCCCGCTTTATCTTTATTTTTAAAGATCTATAGCTTTAAGAACTTTCAACTAGAACCTACTTTGTCATGTAATGAAAGCAAAGGTAAGCTTTCCAACAAAGCCTTTATGTTCAAACACTACACTGTTTGAAGATATTTACAAAGCCTATTAACTCTATTTTTTAAAGTTATCATATTGCTTCTAATAACTGGTAGTCACTAAATTTTGTGAAAAGCACACAGTAAAATTAGCAGGATAACTATAAAACAGAAAACAAAAAGAAAAAGAAAAGAATCTTAAGTTGAGTATAGTAGTGTAATAATCCAGAACTATTGGAGGTGAAGCAAGAGGACTGAGTTTAAAAGCCTAGGCTACATAGCAAGTTCTAGACCAGCCATCAGACATTTATATATCCTACTAGCAAATGAAGTATGTGACTGATTAGGGCTATTAGGATAAAGAAAGAACGGAGACATCTAAATTAGAAAACACCTGTTTCTTTCAGAGCACAGGGTGCTGTGGTATTCAAAGCATTCAGTCATCATAACCCAGATTCACAAGAAATCATAGCCTTGGCTTCAGTTTCTATGTCCAGGCTTCTGTCTTAAGTTCCCTATATGATGGACTATAAAGTGTAATCTGAAATAAGCTCTTTCCTCCTCAAGTTTTTTGTCAAGTGCTTTATCACAGCAACAAAAAGCAAACTAGGATAAATGAAATTAGAGGCATGTTTTCATAAGTTCCATCAGATTTATAGTAAATAAATGGCTTTGACTAGATTATTTTAAAGTTTTCATTAAGTAGTAAAATTCAAGCCAGATTAAATAACATTTTCATTCTAGTTTACGTAACTATAAACTAAATACTTCTGAATTATGTTTCAAATTATTGATTATTTAAATATTAATAACATGATTATGTCCTATAATTGAAACATATATACAATCAATTCAAGTTTTAAAAGGTTTTATTCAATAGTCTGATGTGCTTTGAACAGAGACTACATTGTAGAACTAAAACAGACATGCCATAAAAACACCTTCCCTAATATTATTGTACTAACAATAGGCAAACAAAGCTTAATTTTTTCCTATTTGGATTCTCAACTGACACAGTCACTGACCTAGGGAGGCAAAGGCAGGCATATCTCTTATGAGTTCGAGGACATCCAGGACTACAGAAGGACTCCGTCTCAAAAAAACAAAATAACAGGAACAATTACATCAAAAGAAAAAAAAAAAGATATTAAAAATGGAGCTGAACATGGTGGCCACACCTTTAATCCCAACACTCGGGAGATAGAGGTAGGAGGATCTCTCTTGAGTTGAAGGCCAGTCTGGTCTACAGGGTGAGCTCTAGGACATCTAGAGATACACAGGGAAACCATGTCTCAACCCCCTACCACCATAAAGCTACTAAAAATGCCAATCAAAGCTGAAAACGGTATTTTAAAAAAAGGGGTGGGGGGGCGCTGAAGAAATGGCTCAGTGGTTAAGAGCATCGTCTGTCTGTCTGTCTGTCTGTTCTTCCAGAGGTCCTGAATTCAATTCTCAGCAACTACATGGTGGATCAAAACCATCTGTAATGAGATCTGATGCCCTCTTCTGGAGTGTCTGAAGACAGCAACAGTGTACTCACATACATAAAATAAATCTTAAAAAAAAAAAAAAAAAAGCTGAGAATGGTAAAGCATGGTAATATTCCTGGAGGCTGCACTCCAGAGTCTGAGACTCTGGAATAACATTCTCATATTCCAATTATTCTCTGATTTAATGTTTGAAGATAAGCCATTTCAAGTTGATTTTTTTTTAAACATAGTATTTTGGATTATCTGTGACTTAAGGAATAAAGTATTGCTTAGAAGTTTAGGTTCAGGTTTCAGTTCAAGTATCCTGGTTTCGACTAAATTTTTAGAAAATTTTCAGATGATTGTACATATACAATATAATTATAAATTATATTTATAAATGTATATTTATATATTATGTATAATATATTATGTATAAAATATAAATACATATATTTTATATAGTTATAAAAAACAACAGAGGAAGATCTCTGGAACACTTGGCCCAATTTCCAACAACAATAACACCTGGGAAACAACAGATTGACATCATAACAAGAATACAAAGATAAAATCTCTACTTGGATATCTTACCATCTTCACCCTATCTATAACTAGGTCTGCTCCAAATTTTTCCAAATTGGCCTTGGGATCAAGAATCTTGGAACTGGAACCCAGTTTTGTCATATATTCACACAGGCATATCTTTAACTTCTCAGACCAACTGTCAAACTAACATACTAGTCCCCACTTCATAGGGTCACACTGAATACTTATGCACACCTGCTTCTGCATCCTGTGTACTATAGTCACTATGCAGATGAACATTGGTCTTTAGCAAGATTAGGAACACATAATGAAGATTTTTCTAGAAGTAAATTCATCCACTTCAGTCTAATCTTACCATTCAAAGATTTATGTGTAGCATAATTCTAAGGTTTGTTTTGTTTTGTTTTATTTTGGTTTTTTGAGAAAAGGTCTCTCTGTGTAGTCTTGGCTATCCTGGAATTTGCTCTGTAGACCAGACTGGCTTACTAAACTCTGCCTCCCAAGTGCTGGGATTAAAGGAATGCACCACCACAGCCCAATTAACTGTTAATTGCTCATATGTTCACCACTGCCCAGTTAACTGTTAACTGTATAGTCAAACATTCATGTTATGATGTTTTAAAGGGACCTGGAAGAAATATCTCCTTAGCCAGTATAAGAAAACTACAAATTAATCAGGTAGGTTGAAAAAAAACCAGAAAGATCTGAGGAAGAAATACCATATAATTCAATTAGTAACATTTAAAAATTAATGGGATTTGGAGAAAAAAGAAAATTTAGATGACTTGGGCTTCAAGTCTTTTTTTTTAAAGATATTTTCTTTATTTACATGTAAATTTCAGGCTTCAAGTCTTGCTTCTGTGATACAATGAGAAAAACTGATTCCCAAATGATTCTTCTATCAGTTACCTATTTTTCTAAGTTCCATACTATAGCTTCATTTGACTGAATTATTTTTATTTATGAAATAAAATATATTTCTTACATACTGTAGTACATAATAAACAAAGTCAAGAAGTATGAACTACTATAAATATATTAAATAATAAGAGATAATGGCTACTTACTACATCCAATGTTATAATATGCTCAATAAAAGTAAGATATGGGACCAGGCACAGAGGTTCATACCTTTAACCCCAGCACTTGAGAAGCAGGGGCCGAATTCAAGGCCAACCTGGTCTACACAGAGTTCCAGGACAGCTAGAGCTATATAAGAGAGAGCCTCTGTCTCAAAAAATACACTATACCTGCTTTAAAAAGTAGAATATAGAAATCAGGCATGGTAGCACATGCCTTTTATCACAGTACTCAGGAAGCAGGAGCAAAAAAAAAAAAAAATACAAATAAAAAAAAAAAAACCAAAACTCTGTGAGCATGGTCTACACACTGAGTGCCAGGCAACCAGGGCCACATTATAAGACCCTATCTTAGAGAGGGGGAGGGAAGGAGGGAGGGAGGGAGAGAGAGGAGAAAGGGAATGGAAAAGGAAAAGAAAAAAAGAGGGGGGTAGAATATAGAATCTGAGGTCACTTAGTCACAAAAACATTCAATCACTGGTGCATTCTGAATGCTTAGCAGTTATCACTCAATGAAAACATTCCCTAGAAATGTATATCAATGAGAAAAGAAAAGACATTACATTTTAACAAAGATTCTATACTAGTCTTAGTGCTAAAGGATTAATATTTTATCCCAATCTTTATTAAACAGGCCTTCTGTATCTGTAGTTAACTCTCCTTTCAGATATCTAAACAAACTGAAGATAGAGTCACTTAGTAAAAGTTACATAACCATTTTAAGGAGCTAGACTATTACCTAAAGGCTGTGGCAAATGCCTTAACTTAGAGGCTGGAGAGATGGCTCAGTGGTTTAGAATACTTGTTCCTGCAGAAGACCCATCTTGAATTCCCAGCACCCATATGGTGGCTCACAATCATGCATAACTCCAATTTCAGGAGATTTGATATCCTCTTTGGTCTCCTCTGGTACCAGGCATGCACATGCTATACATATAGACATGTATGCAAAACACTCATGAATATAAAACAAATCTAAAACAAACAAACAAACAAAACTAGTATGACTCATTTTCAAGCTCAACTCTATTTTACAGTTTAAAAATGTTATTCAGGGCAAATATGTAACATAAAGTTAAAACTATCCATCACATGCATACATTCAAATACAAATCTTTAAAGAATGCAGGACACTAAGGCAAGGAGATCATGAACCAGTCTATGCTACATAGTAAGGCTGGGCAGTGGTGGCGCATGCCTTTAATCCCCGCACTTGGGAGGCAGAGGCAGGTGAAATTCTGAGTTCAAAGTCAGCCTGGTCTACAAAGTGAGTTCCAGGACATCCAGGGCTACACAGAGAAACCCTGTCTCAAAACAAAACAAAACAAAAAAACAAAAAACAAAACCAAAAAAAAAAACAACAACAACAAAACATAGTAAGATTCTGTCTTAAAAAATGATTGCCTTATCCAACATCAATGGGAGGGGAGGTGCTTGGTCCTGTGGAGGCTTGTTGCCCTAGCGAAGGAGGATAATAGAAAGGTGAGGTGGGAGTGGGTAGGGGGTGAGCGAGCACCCTCATAGAGGCAAAGGGGAGAGAGGATGGGGTGGAGGGGCTTGCAGAGGGGAGACCAGGAAGGGGAACAACATTTGAAATGCAAATAAATAAAATAATTAATAAAAAAAATAAAAAGGCAAATATTTGTTTCCTTGAAGTTTATCTTACCAGGTCTTTCTTTCCCTGTGCCTTTTGACTCAGCAAATTTTTGTATCAAACTTTCAATTGTAGTATTAGCCATATTATTTATAAACTCTTCATGAACCTATTAAAAAAGAATAAAGAGTATTTTCCTTTTTTAATAACATTCTTACTTTAATTCAGAAACCTACTACAAAAGCAATTTAAAAAGTTACAAATTTCTGCTGGGCAGTGGTGGCGCACGCCTTTAATCCCAGCACTTGGGAGGCAGGGGCAGGCGGATTTCTGAGTTCGAGGCCAGCCTGGTCTACAGAATGAGGTCCAGGACAGCCAGGGCTATACAGAGAAACCCTGTCTTGAAAAACCAAATTTCTTTTTAACCTTCCATGTTGCTTCCTAACTATGTGACAGAGTTCTGGAGAGCAGCTTCTGATAGGCACTGCCCTGTAGGCAGCTGATCACTGCCCTGTAGGCAGCTGATCACTGCCCTGTAGGCAGCTGATCACTGCCCTGTAGGCAGCTGATCACTGCCCTGTAGGCAGCTGATTACTGCCACTTTTGATTTTTCTACAGACAAAATTATTATGATAAATACAACTTATAAAGATAATATTTACATTTTAATAACAAAGAAAAAGGCATTTCTATTTCTCCTTACTGCAAATTATCATTAAACACACTCTGAACACTTCCACATTTAAATTTTCTAATTACTAAAATTTCTGCTCTAACCTTTTAAAGCATTAAAACTTGAAAAGAGACATATTTAGAAGTTGGTAATGTTCAATTAATGAAGACTATATAGTTAATACTTAGAAGTATACAACTATTTAAGAAACAGATGTTTAATATACTAACTACATGGTTAGTTATGTAGTAATACTGGTAAGTATAGTTATATAGTAACTATATAATTATATACTACTTAGTTACTTTAAAACAATTTAAATTGGTTGTTCTTCCAGAGGACCCAAGTTCAGTCCCCATCATCCACTGAAGACACAGATAACAGCAGCTCCAACTCCAGGGGATCTGATACCTCTCACCTCTGAGCACCTTCAGTCATATATACATATCCACACATAACTTTTTTAAAAATTCAATACAAATATATCTTAAAAAATAATAAGTAGTCATCACACACCTTTAATCCCAGCACTTGGGAGGCTTAGTGCAGGCAGATCTCCAAGTTTGAGGCTGACCTGGTCTACAGAGTAAGTTCCAGGACAGCCAGAGCTACAAAGAGAAACCCTGTCTCAAAAAAAACAAATAATGGGATGGGGTGATGAGCTGGCTCTGCCCTTCCAGAGGCCCTGAGTTCAAGTCCCAGCAACTACATGGTGGCTCACTACCATCTATAAGGGGATCTGAGGCCTCTTCTGGCCTGTGGATCAGAGCACTCATACATTAAATAAAATCTTAAAACAAAACAAAAACAAATAACGGGGACTGGAGAGATGGTTCGGAAGTTAAAAGCATTGGCTGTTATTCCAGAGGTCCTGAGTTCAATTCCCAGCAACAACATGGTGGCTTATAACCATGAATGATGAGATCTGGTGCCCTCTTATGGCCTGCAGGCATACATGCAAGCAGAACAGTGTATACATAATAAATGAACTTTAAAAAAAAGGATGGAAAGCAATCAAACACAGAAATAGTACTGATAATTAAAAAAATTATCATCTTTGGCGATCAATAAAAATGTAAATATGTATTCTTTATCTGAAATAATTATCATATGTATGATTTCCAAACAAAACGAAAGACTTAATAAAGAGCTATCAGTGAACATAAAAATTTCATAAACCACTTCAACATAAAGGAAAATATTTACCTGGCCTATTTGTAAATGAATTTCCTTTATAGCATTTGACAAGGATCCTATAATTTCCTTTATATGAATGAGATGAGTTTCTTCAATATCTTGAAATTTCTGGGTTTGAAATATAAAAGTTTTGATTATAAAATATATATAAACACATACAAACATATATTTTGGAATCAAAAGAAGTTTTAGAAACCATTTCAATATAGTTAACTAAATTAAACTAATGAACACTATGTTTGAAACGCTTCTAGACAAATGAATCTAATAACTTTTTGTTATTCAATTTTCTTAGGCAAATATAAACTTTTCCAAAGTCTAAAGATAGTACAAATTAAACTCTATAATCAGGATTTTAAAAAATTAAGGAGATTATAAGATAACAGTGTTTCAAAAACCAGAGAAAACGTTTCCAAAACTAAAACTTGATGCTAGCAAAGCAATGCCTAAGCATTTAATTCTGCAGTGTACAGTCTATCTAAGCGGGCTCTGTATCTCAGCAGTTCTCCATGGAGGTGGGAATATACTGGGCTGGGGAGGGGGACACACACCAGACATGGGTCTCCAGGATGCCTGGGAGCGTGACAGGCAGGAATGCTGTTGAGAAGGAAACTTGCCTAGTTATGATCGCATGTCCCAGAAAACACCACTAGCAAAACACATTATCAAAACCTGAGCAATACTAAAATATTACAATCTGTTTGACTTTGCTTACCCCAGCATTTTCTAAACTTCAACCTCACAACCTTTGAGTGTTTTCTCCTTCCCTAAAATACAAATTGTCAGTACTACTGCACAGATCTTTTTTTTTTTTTTTTTGTCAAATTAAATTAGTTCTAAAGAATGGGCCTAAACTTCCAATCATTTTTTTTTTTTTGGTTATCAAATTAAATTATCTCTCCTCACATTAATGCCCAAATTTATTAGCACTGAGTTACTTGATCAAAAATCATTAATACAGCCGGGCAATGGTGGTGCATGCCTTTAATCCCAGCACTTAGGAGGCAGAGGCAGGTGGATTTCTGAGTTCAAGGCCAGCCTGGTCTACAGAGTGAGTTCCAGGATAGCCAGGATTATACAGAGAAACCCTATCTTGAAAAAACAAAAACAAAAACAAAAAACAAAAATCATTAATACAGATTATCTAGTTTGTGTAAATCAGTTAAAAATATATCAATAAGGGCAAAACTATGTTAGAAGAATTGTACTAACAATTCCCAAACTTCAATAAATCTTACTGATGAGGATGACAAAGTGATTCATCCTGACCAAGCTAATAACATCTATTTCAAAGTCCTGAACTATCTTTTTAAAGAACATACAGGCTAGAGATGATTCAGTGCTGAAGAGCACATATAGCTTTTGCAGAAGGCCCAAGTCCAGTTTCCAGTACCCAAGTCAGATGACTTATAACAGCCTGTAACTCTAGTTCCAGAGGATCTGAGATGCTTATCTCAGCAGACACCAATGTACACACATAAATAAAAGCAAACCTTTACTCTTGCTCATTTGCTCTTCCCTTCTTGCTTCTGCTCTGTCCCCTCGTCCTTCCCCATTCCCTTCCTACTCGCTCCACATGCTCATGGATGGGTAGCTCCTCCTCCTCCTCCTCTTCTTCTTCCCCTCCCCCCCCCCCCCCCCCCCCCGCCTCTACTAACCTCTTAACTCTCCTCCCCATGCCCTGAGAGAGACTTGAAGAACATCCTATAGGAGGATGATTCTTCTAAGTTCACAATAGAAGAAATGGCCCAAGGGCTGGAGGGATAGCTCAGCACTGACTGAGAGGATGCTCTACAAGAGCACTAGATCATCTTGCAGTAGACTAGGGTTCAGTTCCCAGCACACACATGATGGTTCATAATCATCCCTAACTCCAGGAGATCTGTTCCTCTTTTTGATCTCTGCAGGCACCATGTACATGGTACACATACATACATGCAGGCAAAATACTTACATAAAATAAACAGATTTAATAAAAATTATTTTAAAAAGAAAAAGGCCTTAGCTTAAATGTCAGAAATTAACAAAATATTTTATCATAAACAAATGTAACCAAATATAGTAAGGCCTTCTCATATAATTATTTTCATATGGATGACTCCCTACTTCCAATGAAAGTAGGTTTTCATTCCTTTTTGAAATAGCTTTACCAAGTAAGATATGCTTTGAACTACTCCGAAGTATCTTCTTATTTTTTGTGTCTGAGTGTTTTGCTTGCTTGTGTATGTGTGCACCATGTGCCTGCTGTGCCTGAAGAGGCCAAAAGAGGTGTAACTTTGTATAACTCCCCTGGAACAGGAATTATACAAAGGTGTGAGCTGACATGTTGGTGGGTACTGAGACTTGAACCCAGGTCCTCTGAAAAGCAGCCAGTGCTCTTACACACTCAGCCATCTCTCCTGAACCCCAATCAGAAGTATCCTGAAGCATGACTCCACATTTAACTCAATGTGTAATTCAGATACAGTTCCCTTTGGTTTTTAACCTTTTAACTATAAGTTTATTTATTCATTTTACATCCCAATCATAGTCCCTCCTCTCTTCCCAGTCCAGTCCTCAAACTACCTTTCCCCTTTGCCTCTTAGAGGGGGGAGATCCCCCCTGGGTACCAACCCACACTAGCACCTCAAGTCACTAAAGGACTAGATACATCCTCTCCCACTGAGAACAGACAAAGCAGTCCAATTAGGGGAACAGGAGCCACAGGCAAGTAACAAAGTTAGGGTAAGCCTCCTGTTCAGTTGTGGGGGAACATGCATGAAAATCAAGCTGCATATCATATACAATTCTGAGATTGTGGGGTTTTCTTTTAGGATAGAAAAAGCACATTGCTAACTAATGTTAAAATTACTCAAAATTAGTGACTACTACTTCAGAGGATCTAAAACCCTCTTCTGGCTTGAGACATACCCACACGCACGACACACACTCACCAAACATACATTCATATACACATATAATAGAGGTTTCTTCAAAAACGAAAAAAAGGAAAGAAATAATGGAATCTGCTTTAGTGGTACATAGCAGCTTACATACCACTAAAGGCTAAAAAAGAAGGTCATGAGTTTGAGGCCAGCTTGGGATACACAGGGATTCAACAGGTGGTTCCTCAGTTAAAACTGCCTATAACTCAGGCTCCAGGGGATCCGATGCCCTCTTCTGGCCTCTATGAGCATATATTACATAATTTAAAAAAATAAAATCTTGAGAAAAAATAAAAACAATACTAGGCAGTGTGTTTCTTTGTGTGTAAGTACACTCGACATGAGCTATCAAAAAGAAAAAGACACAGAAAAATGTAAGAGGGAAACTACACAGCAAGAATTATTAAACATCTCTCTACAAGTAGTATCGGCTCACATCTGTTCAAGCAAATAAATGTTCATTTGCAAATGGCAGAGTAAATAATTAAAATGCGATTAAAATGAAATGAGAAAACAGAACAAGATAAGGAATGCTTTTAAAATATTAGCATTTAAAATTTTTCATGTGGTATCCAACAAATGGTATATGATGTGTTGGTATATACCATTAATCCTAGCACTAGGGTAGCAAAGGCAGATGAATTTCTGTGAGTTCAATGGTAGCCTGGTCTATATATTGAGTTCCTAGTGAGCTAGGGCTATATAGTGAAACCCAGATTTTCAGGGGAGGAAGAAATGTAACATCAAAATGAGGCATGGCCATACCAGCCTATAATTCCAGCACTCAAGAGACTGAGGCAAGATCACAAGATGGAGGCCAGCTTGGCCTAACAGAATCTAAAAAACAAACACAAACCAAACGAACAATACGCGTATGCATGTGAGTTCATAAAATTATAGGTCTGAGGTGTGTGTGTTATGTGTTTGTGTGTGAGTTCATAAAATTACAGGTCTGAGGTGTGTGTGTGTGTGTGTGTGTGT